>JBAMJV010001934.1:0-132500 GCA_037951105.1 Echinarachnius parma
TTAGAATTTTGAACAACCAACATCTTGGTTGTTCAAAATTTTAAACAACGTTGTGAGAGGGACCGGCTTAAACAGCGTTTTTGGTTGTTTAAAAAGTTGTTTAATTTTTTTTTACTGTGTGTATCTATGCAAATTAGGCCTAATTTCCATAAATTACGCAAATTTATTCATAAAAATTAGATTTTCGGAATATCATGGAATCCATGAAAATGGTGTTTTTATTTACATATTTGAAAGAGAACATATTCCTTGTATCAAAAGAAGAAAATTTATTCAAAGAGACACTCTGTTTATATGCAAATTAGGCCTAATTTCCATAATTTATTCAAATAAATTTATGGGAATGGGATATCTATGAAAATGGTGTTTTTATCAAGATATTGGAGAGAACATATTCCTTGGATCAAAAGAAGAAAATTCATCCAAAGAGACACGCTGTATATATGCAAATTAGGCCTAATTTCCATAATTTATGCAAATTTATTCATGGGAATGGGATATCCATACAAATGGTATTGGAGAGATATTGGAGAGAACATATATTCCCATGAATAAATTATGGAAATTAGGCCTCATTTGCATAGATACAGATCGAGTGTCTCTTTGGATTAATTTTCCTCTTTTGATTGAAGGAATGTATGCCAAGTTAAACAATTGTACCCCAAATTGCAGTGAACACCCACTTTTTGGGGTCTTAACAAGCCTACTAATACTATATATATAAACTTGTTCTCTGTCTTAAATTTGCAACTATTTATAAAAAAGGGCTTAAGCCAGTGCTGAGCCAGTGCTAGACGCAAATATGAATGGGGTGTCGGACGGTGACAACAAAATGTAGCCCCAAAAGTATATTGAATTATAAATCTTTTTTTGTTGTTTGAAGTGCGACTTCAAAAAGTATGGTATGATCTGTAAAAATGTAGGCCTACCTTCAACTAATTTTTCTCCGGTTACCGATACCAGGGGAAATTAGAGCTCCAATTTCCCTTAATACAGTCATGTACTAATAAGCTAACCAGGCGCCGTGTGAACTTAGGCAGAATATGTCATATTCGGGCAAAATAATGTAATATTTGGGCAAAGTCATAACTTCGGGCAAAGTCTTGTAATTTAACGTCATTTTCAGGCAAAAACCGTCTCAATGGTCTCATAATCGGGGAAAACCGTCTCAACGGTCTCATAATCGGGCAAAATCGCGTCTCAGTATAGCGGACAAAACCATACAAAAAGTATGATCTTTGGGCATCAAAGAGCTAGCGAAGACCCCCCCCCCCCCCCCCATTTTTTGTGCTTGTCAGGTGAGAAAACGGGAAAGAAAATGATAATCGTTCGTGCATAATAATATGTCAGCCCCCTCACCGCACCCGGGCCTCAGCCCTCCTGAGAAGACATGCGCCCTTATACCGCCCACTGAGCTATATACCACAGAGAAAACAAAATCCTGCACATGTAAAAATGGAAATTGAAAGCAAGGTGAGACAGTCTAACATTCCATAACGATGTGTAACCTCGAATTCGTGAGTCAATAACTTGGTTCCCATGGAAACACCCACCACCACCTGTTCGTGGCTTGAGATTTGAGAACATCATCTTTTTCTCACATCGCGTCTCGCCGTCTCGATGGATTAAATCGGAACAACGTTTTCTGAACAAAACTAAAGCCGCTATTGTCATGTTTCGCGTGTGAATCCGACGCATTGTCTGGTATTGGATTTGTTGCATAAAAGGGTACCAGTCTTATTCGTAACCGCAGGGTGGGGTTTTCGATGTTTTTTTGTCTTTTAAAGAGGGTCGGTCTGTAGCCTTTAGTCAAGGCTCTATAATTGGCTTGGAGATTTTCTATGCGATCGTCCAGCGAGCGGGACGACGCGCTTCGCGCTCGATGTGTTCACTTCGCTCACGATGCTCGCTCCGCTCGCGTTTGTGAATATAGCATGAGAGTCTTGACGAAAGACTAGGTCGTCTGCTGCTCGATCTATATTTTAGTGACGCAATTTACTCACAAGCCGCGATCAACATATATTTTTTTCGTGAACTTCACTTCCCCCGCTGGAACCTGCATATTTAAATGGTGAGTGAGACATTTTTTCTGCTCTGTTTTGTAGTTCCAAACATTTGTATTATTTATTAAAGAGCAGGTGTGTGAAGTTTTCCTGAAAATTAAGAAATGTGCATGTGGTGATCGGGTGATGAATGATGTTGCGTGTTGAAGTGTTGTTGAACGCTGCATTGAGATGGTTGGATAATACGTACTGAGCAGTAAGCCCCTTGACTTGCAGGGGTGATGATGTGTACAGCCTTTACAGGGGTGCTGAAAACTATTCTGATCAGTACGTCAGCTCAGCAAGCGCAAGTGGCTGACAGTGGTCAGTGTTACGACTTACGAGGACCATCTATACTCTTAGTAGGAGAACGACCGAATACCGCAATCACGCATTTGTATCTGCTAACACGCAAAACTTTGCTACCAAAAACCTAGGGTAGAATTCATATTTTTCAATATTTTACCATGAAATTGGTATCCTCTTGAAGCTTAATCCTTCCTTGATCTGGATATAGCATTAGTTGTTCCTAAATCGATGTTTTAACACCCGAAAAAACAATCTGAATGCGCAGTGAGTTTGGAGACTTCGCGGTAGTCGCGGTAGCGACTGCACTTGAAAACTTCATTTTGCTACCACAGTGCATAAATTTTTCCCAACTTCCATGCCAGAGTAGGGGTTCGTAAACTCCCTCTACGTTGAATTTGAGGCCATTGTCATGTAGAGCAGAATCTGATCTTTCGAATGACACCAAATTCGCCGGAATTTTTTGGAATTTTCACCTTGCAAATTGATTTTTTTGAAGGATTGTTTTGCTGACATTTTTGCATCGATTTTCGGCACAAAATTCGACGAAAAATCGTTTAAAACTGGAGGAAGGAATCTGAAAAAGGTATGGAAAAGTAGTATTTTATGAAAGTGTGTTGATTTCTCTACACATTGAAATACATTACTATGGGAGTAGTAATAGCGCTAAGCTGCGATCATCCAATGTAAACAAATTGCCCACGTACTGATTTTGATATTTTTAGCCATGTTGAGGCATGCGTTTCTATTTATAGCGCTGGGGCACGCGCAGAGCATAGTTACCGTCCATCGGCTGAAACTGGCAGAACCAAACTTTGTACCTTCTACCTCTAAAATTGGAATATCTCCACTAATATTGAAGCTAATAAGTTGATTTAAGCACCATTTTTTTTCTCACTTTACAAGCTTTCCAATGATATTAAGTTTGTTGAGGTTCCTTCAACAAATCCAAAAGTCACCGAACTCCCTACTCTTAGTCATGTTATTGTTAGTCGTGGTCAGCAATGTCATGAAATTATGATGATGCATGATAAAGTTATGATTATATCATATGTGAGTGCCCTGCATTACCATTATGTAATAATAATTATAATTGGATTTTTAGGCCTCATGTTCCCATTTCAAAATAAAACATCATTGTACTTGTGTAGTTCCGAAGAACGTTTGTAGAGATTTGCACATTTTTCATTCGGACATTTGTTTACATGATAATACAAACATATAAACAATTATGTCCGAATGATAAATGTTACGTGTCTCTACAAATGTTCTTCTGAACTATAGTGATGCATATGGGAGCTCATTGGTCATTATGCAGTGTCATTTGTATTACGCACCTCTTGACCCCCGGGGAAAGGTGCGCGTCATTGTACCGATGGGTCAGTGTTGTGACTGACCTTTTGCTTCCATGAGGGTACTGTGTGTCATCAATATGGGAGTACATGATGCATCCATGACACACCTTTCACAGGGGTCAAGAGGTGTGTCATACAATTTACAAATGACACCTGCATTATCTAACATTATTGGCCTCCTGTTCCCATTTCAAATATAACCAACATCATTGTTGTTCATTGCATAAATACATTTAAACAACAATTGAATTACTACATAAACCCTCCTTTATACTATTCAACCATGTTGATCAATAATTTGGCCAATAGAGTTGATTTCTGTAATTTTCCCAATACTGTTTTTTGGGATTTAACTATATTTGATTTTGTGAGAAATAAATAAATTCATGTATAAATGTAAATGGACTCTCATGACATGACATATATAGACATGACTTGGCATGCATGACTGAAACTTGAAAGAACCAATGCTCTATACAAATTGCATCCATAGAGCATCAGTTCTTTCTGTCGTGCATGCCAAGTCGTGGGCATGCTTTGGTAGAGACTGCAGGATTATCATACTTTAGCAAGACAAGAGTTTAAAGGGGTAGTTCAGTTTTGGTATAGAGGGCGCTGCACGAAAACATTTTTTGTGAGGAAATGAAAAACTGAGTGTAAAATTTGAAAGAGCATACAATTTCAAAGGCAGAATAAACTTTGTTTGATCAAAATCGGTTCAGAAACGGCTGAAATATGAATTTAAATATATCCGTTCGGAATAAATCTGGGGCCCAGATTTATTTGATGATTTAAAAAAAAATTTAAAAATGCCTGAGACACTTTCAAAAGAGGTTTTTAGATCTATAGTGTTAGTGGTTGATGATCTCTATATTTAATCATTATTAAAAAAAAAACATCACGGTCGTGGTATGCATAATTTTGTATGAAAAATGGTTTAAAACAGTGATTTTTATAGAGCGCCCTCTTGTGTTTTAATGGCTCTTTTTTAATGATAACAGGCTTTTTACTTAGTCGTTTGTAATTTTCTACTTTCGATCATGGTGCAGACTGTTGTAACTATTAGTTTGTATTAAATGTTATTGTGCAGGTTGTGGTTACTATTAAAGGGCAATGAAACCCAAGCAAAATGTTGATTTCATAGTCTTGAAGAGAATATATTCTCTGAAAGTTAGAGCATAATCGGGTAAGAAACAAGAAAACTATGGCTCTTTGAAGATGTCCATTTATTCCTATGGGGAACTCAAATTGGCAACACACTCTGATTAGTGTGTGGACAACTCCCCATACATGTATGTTTTGTACACAAAAGTTCCCATTTTTACAGTTTTCTTCATAGTCACATTTTTCCATTCCCCAACTCATGATATGTTATGTATAAAAGCATTCTACAAAACATATGTTGAACTCGAACAAAGGGTAAACATGCATTTTGAGAAATTGAACAAAACTGAAATTTTGTGTACAAAATGTATGGGAAGTTGTCCGCAACTTTGCCAGAGTGCATTGCCAATTTGAGTCACTCAAAGAAATACATGGCTCTTTTCAAAGAGCCATAGTTTTCTTATTTCTTGACTATCAGAGACTATTCATTATATTTAGTGTCTTAAAGTGCATACAACAATTTGTCTGGATTTCATTGTCCTTTAAAGCTCAGCCTTACCAAAACTGAACTACCCCTTTAAAAACAAGGATCAATGAACTATATACACAGGGCATATAGCGATTTAGCCCTCTAAAATAAAATGTTAAAAGTCGCTCCAGAAAATCATTGAAAAGAAAGCCCCTCCCCCTTAAAAATGAGAGCCCCATAAATTTGTATATATCTATAGAAATGCAAATCAAATTTTAGAGTTTTATTTTCATGCCTGCAGGCGAGTAACTCCTGAAAAAAAGTATAAATTTGATTTTGTTTCCCTGGGCCTGGGGAGGAAAGAGATGGTGACGTAGTTTGGTGGGACTGATTAGGGGTGCACACAGGTTATTGGGGGGGGGGGGGGGGGGGGGGGGGGGGGGCACACCTTGTATTTTTCTGTATTTCTTAAAAAAAACCAAATGGCCTTATAAATGTTTTTATTGTTTTTACTTATATGTGACCGGCTATAGCAAAACCCGGCACTTGTATGCTTGTATGTAATTCATGTTTTGAAGAAATGGGTATTTTAAGTTCACACAATGTGTGTCAAAGACCTATGATTGTAAAATTGAAACAATCATATCTTCGCCAATTATTGACCAATTAGTTAGAACAAGCATCAAATGAGAGCTTGAGTGATGAGGCATTTCTAATGGTATGAAAATCTACATTTGATTTTTACCGAAAAGTGTTGGGTTTTGCTAGCTGGTCACATATTATGGGGGTCAATATACCCCTCCCCCCCCCCCCCCCACCCCTGTGCCCTCAGACAGTACCTACATGTACACCACTAGATAGAGATCAAAAGGATATCCCAGGGTAGCCCTTTAGTTTAGCCAGGTCATTGGAAGAAGAAGAAGGGGGGGGGGGGGGGGGCAATGTGCCCCCTCCTCTTCCTCTACACGGCATTTGTTTTTGTTAAAGCCATATATGCGTGGGTTTCAATGGGTAGTCAGCAAATTCCAACTCGCACTCCACCGTAATCTCCCGAGGTAAACTCACGATATGTTTTGGATCGATCAAATCGAGCCAATGGGGATTACGTACCGTGCGTAAAAGTGCTCAATATGGATCCACGCGTCTAATATACCTGTCTGAATTCCCTTTAAATTATTAGGGGGCTATGTGCCACCCTCCCACCTCCTCCCCCCTGTTCCCCCAGGCAGTACCTACACCACTAGAATGGATATCCCAGGGTAGCTCTTTAGCCAGGTCATGGCTACTGCATGAGTTTACATCATCTGACCATGGTCAAGCATAGACCTATACACTATATACAGTATACTGACCACTGACCAGCTGTTACCAATAGCTACTGTACATAATATATCTGTATTGTCCATGTTGTACTGTGTTATAAGATGGACCCTACTAAAGTTAGCCCACTAGTTTATTGTATAATTATATAAATTTGAGCTATGATATAAATAACTAGAAACATTCCCACAAAAACAATATAGTGCAAACAGCTAGAGCATGTAATATTCAGATACCTGTGTACATGTTTGTTGTGCTTATTTTGTTAACTTTTTTGTTATTAGTTATAGATAATTATGTCGTTTGTATGCTCAATATAGTAGATGTGTGTATTTTTTCTTAAATTACAATACATAATGGATATATCTATCTATAGATTAAATGTCATGAGTTAATCAAATTCAACATGTAGGCGTCAATTTAGCCTCAACACCAAAGTAGACCAAATTATTACAGATTGAGGAGAATCGATAGCAGGTGTGATGCGATGAACAGTAGATGAACAGTATGTAGTAGGTTCATGGTATAATGCAGACGTGATAATATCGTGCTAGTAACTATCAGGGGCCATGGCAAATCTGGTAACTATATAGTCCTGAGTGCTCCCAGTTATCCCAGCTGTGCGGCAAATTGGAAGAGACAGTTGGAATGCAATGTCTGAATGCTGGGGTGTGACACTTGGGACCTTTGGAAGTTTGGAGTGGCAAAGCGGTTCTGGGATTTGTTTTGCATTGTATTGACAGGTGGTTATACAATGTAAATTGTATTCGCAGCTGACACTACATGTACATGGCATATTGGTGTTTTGAATGTTTTTACCAGTTATACAATGTTTGTATTTACAGATGACACTGCATCTGAGGTTGGTGTTTTGAATGTTTTTACCAGCTAGTAAGAAAACATGAAACTTGACGACATATGTCATGATGTGCTGATTGATCTTGGTCTGAATGCATAATTTGCAGATTCAACACCTGTGATTGGTGTTTTATATAATACAAAATACCCTTGTTCTGTCACCAGACTTTGCTTTTTTGGGGGCCACTAACATTTGACTTTTAAGACATTTTACTTGCCCGACATTTTCTACTGGGCCCGTACCATCAGACCAGTGTTAGTGTTGAGCCCTAGCAGGGCTCTCCCTGAAGTTTTTCTTTGAGGTGGCTAAAGCAATATCAGATACTGATAGACATTGTCATAGACTTATGTGCTGTAGATCCTAATTTCTTGGGGGCCAAATTACATACAATGTATTTGGTGGCCATTGGCACCCGCGGGCCACTGCTAAGCCGCAATGCTAGAAATAAAAATTTTTGCTTTATGGCCCAGTCGGGCAAGTAAAAACAAGATTTTTCAACTTCTAGTGGCCCAAAACCTACATCTGCTGGCCCCAAACAAAGAAAAACATAACAAATTCTGTTATATATTTGCTTGCCCGATCGGGCCAGTAGAATTTAAGATCAACGAAATTTGGTGGCCCGAAGCTAATTTTTAGTGGCCCCGGGCCAGCGGGCCTATGCTAATTTTAAGCACTGGCTAAGCCAAAGGGTGAGCCCTACAGTACCTGGGGGGGTGTTTCACAGAGATCCTGTTGATCTTAGCAGTAGCACTAAGATGGTCTTAAATATTATGGAAAGCCATTAGTGTCTTGAAACATTTGTGTAAAAGTTATGTTGAAATGCATAAAATGTTGATTCAAATCATATATATTTTCTAATTATCAAAAAGATTTAATGAATTTTATGTGAAGATTATGAATCTCTTTGATAATTAGAAAATATATATGATTTGAATCAACATTTTATGCATTTCAACATAAATTTTATAAAACTGTTTCAAGACACTAATGGCTTTCCATAATATTTAAGACCATCTTTGTGCTAAGATCAACTTAGGATCTTTGTGAAACACCCCCCTGGCTATTGCCATTGATCCACATTTGTCTTCAGATGAATAACATCCTGTCGAGCCCCGTGGGTTTTCTCTCTGTGTCTTCTTTTCATTGATTAACTTCTAATCTCTGAGGGCTCATGAATCTGGTATACTAGACTAGTACTTCCCTGTATGAACTTACCAAAACCCCAATCAAATTGCAGAAACTGTGTACTCTATAATACATGGTATTGACCCATTGAAGTTAGTCTTGAGGATATACCGTAGTTGCCGGTGTATAAACCGCACCTGTGTATAAACCGCACCCCATTAAAAAAAATATTAAAAAATAATTTAAAAAAAATTGAAAAAAGTGCGGTTAATACGCTATAAACCGCACCCGTGTATTAACCACACCCCCATTTTTGCAAAAAAAAAAAAAAAAAAAAGGTGCGGTTAATACACCAGCAAATACGGTAATCATATTGTGAGATTTTTGTATCATATATATGCCATAGTTGAACCTACAGGTTAGAAACAATTTTGAATCTGGAATTTCACTCATTTGACCGGAACACCCTAGAAATCTAGCCTGGGAAATAAATCTGGGGTTCTGTCCTGAAGATAACAGATTGTGAAATGCTAGCCTTATTTTCCTGTTTGAAATCTTGAGAGGAAGGTATTGTTATCTAGACAATTTATTTTACATGCAATTTCTTTAACCCATTAAAGACAATATTTTTTTGGTCCATAGAAGCCCACAGCTCCTGAGCAATCAAGGGTATGTCATCACCAGCTCCACAGGAAATTTACTCTTTGTTTTTGTTTTTTCCCCTGCTTTCTGGTTTTTGTTTTCTTCATGATATTACAGAGATGGTACAGTTTTGGTCAAACGGAATTGTATTAACTGAAACTTGTAAGTTGTCATTAAAACCAACAGTAATAATTCAATGATGCTTGAATGGTAATGTAGAACATATAAACGGTTAAGCTACAGGACTGTTTTCATTCAAAAAGCAGCCGTTAACACAAGAGGGCACCCTCCAGACACCTCATGGGTTTCAACCATTTTTAGCTCATCCGGCCCGAAGGGCCCGATGAGCTTATGCCATGGCGTTGCGTCCGTCGTCCGTCCGTCCGTCCGTCCTTCCGTCCGTCCGTCCGTCCGTCCGTCCGTCCTTCCGTCCGTCCGTCCGTCCTTCCGTCCGTCCGTCCGTCCGTCCACAGTTTTCAAAATGCTTCTTCTTCGTTATTTTTCAACCGATTTTGATTCTGATTGTTTCATAAGATAGGGCTAGGAGGGGGATTTAAAACTTCTACACAGAATCGTGAAATTCATTATCTATGCTAATTTATGCAAATTTATTCGAAATCACAAAAAATGCTTCTTCTCCTTCATTTCTCGACCGATTTTGATTTGGTTTGCTTTATCTGGTAGAGCTAACTTTGGTACACTAAACTTCTACACAGAATTTTGAAATTTTTCTCCATTAATTAATTATGGTAATTTATGCAAATTTATTCCAAAAATCACAAAAAATGCTTCTCCATTTCTCGACCGATTTTGATTTGGTTTGCTTTATCTGGTAGAGCTAACTTTGGTACAATAAACTTTTACACAGAATTTTTACATTTTTCTCCATTAATTAATTATGGTAATTTATGCAAATTTATTCAAAAAATCACAAAAAATGCTTCTTCTCCTTCATTTCTCGACCGATTTTGATTTGGTTTGCTTTATCTGGTAGAGCTAACTTTGGTACACTAAACTTCTACACAGAATTTTGAAATTGTTCTCCATTAATTAATTATGGTAATTTTGTATTTATTTATTTTTAATTTTTAAATTTATTTATTTTTATTTTTTTAAATTTTATTTAAAAAAAAAAAATTTGGGGTTATTTTTTTTACATTTTTAAATTTATTTATTTATTTATTATTATTATTATTATGATTATTATTATTTTTTTTTTTTCCCATGTGCCTTCTGGGGCGTCAAATTTATATTTTTTTTGCTCTAATATAAAAAATAAAAAAATTTTATGTCCCTTCCAGGGCATCAAATTTTTATTTTTTGACCAGTTGAAAAGTGTACCACATGAAATTTGCGATATTTGATGTTGCGAGATGCCGAATGAGCGCTACGTCATTGACGTTCTGGTTAAATTTAAAAATGTGAATGCGATGTTTGGTTAAAATAATTTTGACAGCTCATCAGCAACAAGTTAAACAATATTTGGGTATATTTTCAGAAAAGTGTTGGATTATCAGATGCACAATTTTCCACAACAAACGCAAACACAAATTTTAAGCGGGGTGTCGGTTTAACTTCTAACGTGCCAAGGATTTTAATGCTCTATGGCATTTGTGTGCATTGTAACTCGCAAAAAAGCGAGCTTGGCACATAAGGAGTTAAAAAAGCAGTGCAGATGTGTAGAAGAAATAACAATATCCTCTTAAAGTCTTGGACACAGACTAGTACTCAGCAGAAATGGATTGTTTCCTATAGCACCTGATCGGAAGTAGCCAAGGACCTGTTACTGACATATCAAGGAAACCATTAGAAATATTTCCTTTTAGTTAGTGTACTAGTAGTTAAAATAGTATCTTCTTTCTTATTTCATTGGGGGAAAACAAATCAATGCAGTTTGTTGGTAGCCTAGATACGTTCCTACAGGCTTAACTGCAGAATACCCCGCACAAATGAGAGTGTACATGTCCGTTGGTCGATTCTACAGTTGTTCCTTACTCTTCTGATATAGAATTTGATCTATTTACTTTATATCTAATGATACTTGGTAGAGTTGAGTTGAGCCCATTGATGCGTAATATTGTTTATTTATCAAAAGTGGAAGGTTTTGGAGTGCAATTGCACCGACCTGCCTCTCCCAATCCCAAACTTTTGAAAACATCAATTTTGGGGCCAAAAGCGTCAATAATGCACTATTTCTATTTTCTATTGACAAAGTGGTAGAGCCCATTGATGCGTAATATTTTTAATTTATAAAAAGTGGAAGGTTTTGGAGTGCAATTGCACCGACCTGCCTCTCCCAATCCAAAACTTTTGAAAACATCAATTTTGGGGCCAAAAGCGTCAATAATGCACTAAGCTACCACGTTTTCCAAAGCTACCACATGAAATGTCACCTGAGCTGGCTATAACAAAAGCAGGTTACATAACCACTGTTGTTGGGTCTGCTGCTATGTCGGTGGTTACTAACCAACTTTTGTTAAGTGCAAGGTCAAATGATGTTTCATATGGTACAGTTGGAAAACGTGGCAGCTTCCAGTGGTCATTCAAAAGATATATGGTCTTAAATTTATAATTTGCGCGCCCCCTTTTAGTCTGACCGTACCATAGACCTACTATGGTCTGACCAGAGTGGAGAGGTTGGATGACTCTGGTCAGACCAAGGAGGTATAAGAAAGTCTGACCAGTGTCCACACTACACCATTTCCCCCCTCAAGTGTCCCAGGCCAGGCTGCACACCCAATCTAGTGTCATATAATTCGCTTGACCTCTCTATAGTCCAGGCCAGTGCAGCCACTCAGACTATAGACTAGTCTCGTGGCCTCCGGGATAATTGCAGGGTTATTTAGGCAGATTAGTTTACACTGGGCAAATATTACCTGCCTGGCACTATTTCTAGTTTCTATACATACATGACATTTATATAGCGTACAGTGCAGTGGTCAGTTTGTGATTTCATTGCAGGGTTATTGGCCGTTTCCACATGTCCACATGTTTCTACATACAGTGCAGTTTGTGATTGGAATGCAGAGTTATCTAGGCAGATAAATTTACACAGGGCAAAAACCAAACTGACACTATATTTCTACTCGGTTTCTACATGTTTACAGTATTCAGTTGTGATTGCTACCTAGACGTCTTGAACTGTGTGACAAATTTGTGGCAGGAACGCCCATTTTTTTTTATTGGAGCCTAATATACACGTAATATTGGACCATTCTTTGGAAACTTTGAAAAGTGACGAAAGTGAGTGAGTGAGAAACACATTAATGTTGTACTAGCTATGACAATGTGACCTGCGAAACTGGTCCGCAAGTATTAAACAAATGCATTAATCAATGAATCCTATCAAAACCTAACAAAGTAACAGACCTGCCTGCATGGTTCAACTACTAGAAGACTTTCTGGATAGGAAGACATGCAATGAAGATGTACAGTTTAGGGTCCGTTGTGTTATTGTTGGGTGCTTGAACTTTGAAGGTGTATGGTTTTTTACATGTCTACTTCATGTTTTGTTTAAAGGGGTAGTTTAGTTTTGGTAGAGAGGTCGCTGCACATCACAATTTTTTTGTGAGGTAATGAAAAACTGAGTGTCGAATTCGAGAGAACATGCAATTTTAATGGCAGAATAAACTTTATTTGGTCAAAATCGACTCAGAAACGGCTGAAATATCAGTAAATATCAATAAATATATCTGATCTTATAGTTATTTGGGGCCCAAATAATTAGATGATTTAAAAAAAAAAAAAAAAAATGCTTGCACTTTTTCAAAAATTTTCAAAAGCGTTTTTTAAATAGTTGTTGATGATCTCTCTATTTAATCATTATTTAAATAAAACATCACATGCATAATTTTGTATGAAAAATTGTTGAAACCAATGCCTCTTAAGAAAGCGCCCTCTTGTGTTTTATTATTATGGTGTTCTTATGGTGTTCAGATCTGATTCTATTGTGCATTTTATAATTAGAACATAATCAACCAAAGACCTGTCCACAAACTATATACATTTCTGTTTTTGTGGTTTTCAGACAGGTCTGTATTATAATGTAACAGTGTCCATGAACTGAAGAATGCAATGTACATGTATACCACATTATTTGCACAAAAACAAGCTGCCACTGGTAAAAAATATTTACTCTTCTGTGCAAATATTGAAACAAATTTCTCTAGTCTAGGGTCTCTTTTTGTCCTGTAACTTTAATATATTATGGAAATGTTTGTAATAAGGCGGATATGCACTGTACCGTGAAATGAAGCGTGATTAATTCCTAATAGTTTATTTCTGTTTTTAATTATTTATCATAACCTTGATTGAGATTATGCAAATATTTTGTCAGATGCTTTCGAAGTAAGGATGTAAATTTATAAAGTATTCAGGGTACTTTTTTTCTATAATTTCCCTTTTCATGAACAAGTATTTGAACAGAAATCTCTAGTTATAGGTTGTTTTTCATGCGACCAACCTTGCATTCATACAATTGAGACTTGTCGGACTGGAGAGTAATGTATTTTAACCCCTTGCCTACTGTAACCGAGTAGGCTACATATGTACAAAGTCTATGGGGATTTCAGAATCTTGAAGGGAACAGGTTAAAGGGAAACGCAACGCTATAATTTTGTGCTTGCTGTTTGATACTCAAACATGTGCAGAATTCCTGCCATTTCTAGGGCTCATCTCGGGAATCATCTAATTAATGATGGAAAAAATTCATGTTTTTTAAACCACCATTAACTGTTTTGACTGACCACTGGAGGCTGCCATGTTTTCCAATGGTACCACAGGAAACGTCATCTAAGCGCATTTGAGCGTGCACCAACAAAAGCGGGTTATGTACGTAACTGCTGTTGTTGTATCTGATGTTGTATCTGATGTCAGTAGTACGTAACCAGCTTTTGTAAGTGCAAGATCATATGACGTTTCATATGGTACAGTTGGAAAACACATGTGGCAGCCTCTAGTGTTCAGTCAAAACAGATAACAGTGGTTTAAAAAACGTTGCTTCTTCCATTAAAGGGACTTAGTAACATTGTCCAAAACCTCAAAATAAAATTGTAATTCTAGCGGTTCCTTTATACCTTGTTGTATTCGTATTAACAATAAAATCATGGGACAGCTTTCGGTTTTTCAAATTTCCCTTTCATTACAAAGATATGTATGATTGAAGTATTTAGATAAGAAAATCTCTAAGATTTTCATCCCTGTACAAAGTGAATGCAGTGAGTTGGTGAATATCACCCAATATCACTTTGCATTTTCGCTCATTACTTGGCCATACATTGTCAATTTGACCTGAAATTTTCACACAATACCCTGAGGACATATGAGATAACAACAGTATACATTGCATCAACCATTCATCAGTTTTTGCACATCTCAACAAAGTTACTAGATCCCTTTAATAGTGATACCGATACAGAATTTGACTAAAAGTGACAGAAATTATGCACTTCAATAAAAAACAGTAAGCAAAAATGCTAGCTTTTGACTCCCCTTTAAGCTTTTACAAATTAGATTTATGCTGAAAAAAAAGTTTGTATACAGAAAGCATATTACTAGTAAAAGGAGAAATCCCAGAATACATGTAGACCTCGACTTACATTAAGTGATATTCATACTAATTATGCAAGTTTGACTTATAAACTACAGTAAAACCTGCTTTAACGACCACATATCTAGATAATAAAGACCACCTTACTAACATTTAATTCAGACTCTATTAGTGTTGAACAGGTTTATGTGAAGTAAAGTTTGTGGTCCACCCAGAAGCATAATGGGGAAAAATCTAGCTTTAGAATGACGTGCAAAACCTTGCGCAGAAAACTTAAAAGTACATTATTACACGATTCGCATCATTCACACGTCACACCCAAGTAAATATTTACAAACTTCATTCACAGTACATGCCAATTCAATTGCATCACACTGAGTTATAAGTCCCTCCCACGCTATATTATAAGTGAACAATGCTCTGTGCAGAGGGGACTACCAACAGAATAATAACAAGAGATTAAACAAATATAATAAGTGAATAAAAAGAACAGACAGACAGAGAGAGAGAAAGTAAGAGAGCCGAGAGAGCCGAGAGAGAAATTCAGTGTAACGAGACAAATGCCATAAACTGCGTGAAATTTGTTGTATTAATGGAATAAAAATAACTTTGATGCATTGGAAATAATACAAAGAACTGTCATGCATTACAAATAATATACAAAAAACGTTGATTGGAAGTTATTGTGTTTCGAGTAGGGTAACGACCCAAAATAGAAATAATAGGAGAGAAAAACACAAGCGCCACAGGATTACTGCCAGAAACTGCGTGAAACCAGGTACGTTGTAGATGTTGAAAAGAACTTTGACGGAAACAGCTAAAAGAAGAAATAAAAGGAGAGAAAAACACAAATGAAACAGGATTTTTGCCAGAAACTGTGTGAAATCGTTTTTGTAGATGATGAAAAGAACTTTGACGGAAACTACTAATTTAAAGAAGAAATAAAAGGAGAGAAAAACACAAATGAAACAGGATTTTTGCCAGCAACTGTGTGAAATCAGGTACGTTTCGTAGATGATGAAAAGAACTTTGACGGAAACTGACTATAAAAAGAAAGAAAAGGAGAGAAAAATATGAATTGTATGCAATGTAATTGTATTGTTACAGGGCTAAAGACACTGCTAAAACTGCATGACATATTGGTATTGTACTGTGTAACTGCTTATTATTATTATGTAACAGCACTTAGAAACCCTGTATTAATTTAAGCACTATATATATAAATGCAAGCTATTATTATTATTATTAAAAGAACTTTGGCGGATTGTATTTGGAGCAAGAATAAATACCACAAGACAATGTAATTGTATTGTGAATCAGGACTAAAGGCTCACAATGAAATATGTATTGTGCTAATTGTAGATGGCAGGGGTGTCGATCCGTTTTTGAGATTGGGGGGGCGAAATTTGAAAATTTTTCCAGAGTGACCACTGAGAGCTAAAAGCCCCACATTGGCATGCCCGGAAGTTTTATTATGCGCTCATTGAATGTGTCTTGATGGCTCGAAGACCTGACTTTGGGAATGCACCCACATTTGGGGACAATAATGGGGGTCCAGGGGGCGGAGCCCCCGGAAGCTTTTAGATTTCAGACATTTGCTCCTAGCATGGGTGTTAAAATTGTATAAAATAGTGAACCTACTCATAACATATTTTTAAAGGGCATAGCGAGGAAAAGACTGAGCCTTGCATGAGATGGATCCACGTGATCATGTATACTATAGAGCCATCGCTATAGTCTAGGGCATTGGGCTCCCATGAAACTAAGCAAGGGCGTCAACAATTTCTCAAAAGTGGAGGGGAGACATTGCGAGGAAGCGAAGCGACCGAGCGAGGGGAGGGTGTGGGAGGTGGTGTCCCCCTCCCATGCAGAGTAGGGAGCTTTTGTATTTTTGGGCGTGAAATTGTGCGATTTGGTGCACACCTGAGACTGAAATTTCACGTAATATGAAGTATATAGGTATGGAACCAAACATACATAATGACAACGGGAGGGGGACAATCTGCTCCTTTTTCAAATGTGGGGGGACATGATATTCCAAAATTTGCGTTCAGCGCATATGTACCGAGATTATTTTATTTTCTGTGACGGTGTGCATCTATAGATGAGGGTTTAATAAACTTTGTTTGAGGTGTGCGTTTGAGAAATTACGTTGCCCAACACATTTCAAAAGGTGAGTTCCCGCAACCCAAATGAAACTTGCAATATGAGAAACTGTATGCGCGCGAAGCCCGCGGCAAAAAAGAGATTTACAGTCCTTTTCAAACTAAAAAACGGCTATTTTGAAGATTAATTATTGATAAATGTGTCTTTCCCCTCTTTGGCATTATATCACTCAATTTTTTTCTTCCTCATTTTCGGAATTATTGGGGGGGCGAAATTATATGTTCCCCCCCCAATATTTTCATTGGGAGGGGGGGGGGGGGGGCGACTGCCCCCCCTGCCCCCCCAGGATCGACACCCCTGGTAGATGGTGTATTTGTATTCGGGAGTAGGAAAATAATGCATTCATCTTTTATTGACGACAGCACAGAAGTTAAAGTTTTTAAAAAGAAGACAAGAAACTTGTAAGGATTCCAAAACGAAATACTCGAGATTGACTTAAAAATGAAAATAGTCATTGCACAGAAATCATACAAGTACAACATCATACAATTCACATCACCACACCTCACAACCAGAGGTAAATGTTTACAAGTATCCATTTAAATAGTTCATGCCATAGTTTTTAGCAAAAGAAGACACGAAGCTCTGCGGTTTCCAAGGAGAAAGATCGACTTGAAAATTAACAACTTAATTGCACAGAAATCGTTCAAGTATAGCATTATCATATACAATTCACATCATCACACGTCACACCTAGGCTAAGAGGTAAATATTTTCAAGTATTCATTTACAGTTCATGCCATAGTTTTAGAAAAAGGAGACAAGAAGCTCTGAGGTTTCCAAAGAGAAAGATCGACTTAGAAATGCAAATCATCATAATTTGTTTATGTAAAGATTCATGTGTTTCAGTGTTTGTTATGATTATTTATTCCCCTTTTATTATCTTTTTGCAGGAATTGAAGGAGGATATGTTTACTTTTCATGTAACATCAAACCACCAATGATTTTGGCAGAGAATTGTTCCAAAGTGAATGATTGACTTTATACAAGTACATGAAAATCATAATTTGTCTATGTAAGGATTCATGTGAAATTTATTATTATTTCTAAAAGTTCCCTTTTTGTTATCTTTTTGCAGGAATTGAAGGAGGATGTTTACTTTTCACAGTTGACATCAAACCACCGATGATTTTGGCAAAGAATTTTTCCAAGGAGAATGATTGACTTACAGTACATGAAAAGCATCTTTGTTTGTTCCATGTGAAGGATTCATTTGTGTAATATTTATCATTGTTTGTTTTTTTCTTCTCTTTGCAGGAATCGAAGGCGGGTGTTTACTATTCATGTTTGACATCAAACCACCAATGATGTTTGCACTTGCAGTGACTCTAGTACCATAATCAGACGGCTGGATTGAGAAATAGTCACTTATCGCTTATCCATATCCGCAAGACCATGAACGACCTGTACTGAGCATTGTGGTATTATATGAACCGGATAATATACCAAGCACCAACTTTCACGTGGACTGTAGTCACTAATGTCATACTGCATGGCCACCTGTCTATAGCACCCAAAGTGTTCCCCTGCACAGAAAAACAATGTTTTGAAACCTGTCTATAAAGAGAGGTCACCTGTCTACAGTGTTGTGGTACCTGTCTATAGAGGTCACCTGTCAACAGTGACCACTCTTCCTGTTTCCCGTAGGTGGTCACTATACACAGGTTTGACTGTATATGAAGTTCCGATGAAGATTGCCATTAAGCTATCATAACTACTCCCTTGGATGGTCTGATATGGTTGCAAAGGAAGTACTCAGTCGTGAGAATGGTCATTTTACAGGAAAAGGAAATATCTGTTCAGCTACCTGCTCTGTCCTTTGCTTTATAGAAAGGTGAGTGAACTTTCGCTATAATTTATACATTTATAGTCTTGTATTTAAAAAAAAACATATTTGAAGTTTTGAACTAAACCGAACACAAAAAGTAACTTCACCCCTAGGGAAAACGTCATAATTTCTTAAATAATACCTTTATAAAGATTTTTCTTTCACCAAATGATTGCTATGATGGAGCTGTAGCTTCTGTGTAAAAATCAGACATATCCGTGAACGTACGGCTGACTGAGCACAAATAAAAGACAAAATGGTCACTTTTCATAAGCTGCAAGATTTCATTCATGGCTAACCAACATCACATCTGTTTCGTTCACATCTGTATGTTCACGGATATGTCTGATTTTTACACAGAAGCTACAGCTCCATCATAGCAATATTACTATATATTTGGTGAAAGAAAAATCTTTATAAAGGTATTATTTAAGAAATTATGATGTTTTCCCTAGGGGTGAAGTTACTTTTTGTGTTCGGTTTATATGTTCAGTCTTGTTTGTACAAATAATTGGTGTTCTTGCTATGTTCAGTCTTGTTTCTAACAAAATACATTTGAACTCTTGCTACAGTGCATGATCAGTTTTCTTTTGTTTCTAAAAATTGTTATGCAAACACACCTCACTAATTGAATATAATCCAACCACGTTTGTGTACAATTCAATGTGATTTTACTTTCATTCCCTAAAAATAGAATAACTGTATGAGTAAATACCAGGTACATTACATGTATGTCTAGTTCAGGGTATGGTCACAGGGTTCACATTATTAACAAAAATGATGAATAGGAAATGTTAATGTCCGGAAATGTCATTGAAAAGTTCATTGCATTTGTTCATCAATCTCTCGGAAAGAGAAACAAAAAGTTAATTCATAGCATGTTATCAACAGGTCACAATTTTGATGTTGTAATCTGCACATAAATAGAACATTTTGAAAGCAATTGCATTTCGAATTGCGACTTTTAACTGTATATTGATTGAAGTTATGGTAAATCTGTCTTTGTATTCTGAATTTAATATTAATATGTGTCTTTATATTTTATAAAGTAGATTAACCATTGCCTAGATTGAAACCTAGTAGTTTCTGTACTACATTAACTCTACTGGGATTACAAAATCTAGCAGGGAAGAGGTTTAATCTGTCATTCTTATTTATAATCAAAGATTAATTAACTAATCTTTGCATATATATTAGAAGTCATTCAGTAAGTTGTCATTGTAATGGATAAGATTTCCTTACATCACCAAGTTCATGTACACTTTCCAGGTATTAGAACCTGTATTGTTCTGAGTCATGTGACCCGATAAGAGGTGACTCGGATAAATAACTTACGTGGGATTACACATTATCAGTTCAAGATAAAGTTAAATTCCTTCCCTTGCCAATTTTGCCGATAAAGCAACTACTATCTCTGACTCTGTAGCCCTAATTAAAGGCCACACAATTACCATAAGTAGTGACAGAGGGGGCTAGTCCTCTGGAAACTCGTTGTACAAATGCTGAGCGCCTGGCTTGAAGGCAGAATTAGGTACAACTTATAAAGTCTTTGGTATGACTTAGTCAGGGTTTGAACCTGGGACCTCCTGAGGCTCCTGTGACTTAGGCAGACCGCTATGCCACCGTGCCTGGGAAAAAATCCTCTAGTTTTATATCAGGGCTCAGAATCACACCGATCTTGAGCAGGAGAATTTCATCGCCTATTTCTCTTCTTTCTATTGGCTATTTCCCTGGTTATTTCTCCTCTGTGCCATTCAGAGTGGCCATTTCTGAATGAGGAATGATGCAAATTTGGCAACCATGGTGGTTTTGCAAGGTCTTGTGAACTGATAACACAGGATGGGATAGTGCACCATATATTCACAGGCATGTTTACTAGCTTGTACAATTGAAATGTCCATGTACTTTTAAATAAATTTGAAATATTAAGAGATTAAAGGGAAAAGGGTTGAATATTCTAGTGTCTGAATAGCATCCTCTGTATAACGCTGTTGTTATTTGAATGAATAAAGCCTCATTTAAATGAACTATTACAATTTCTTTCTCCCAAGTTTCAAACATGATACTTGATAGAATGCTATTATTTTTGTAATAATAACACCTACGTTTTAGCCATTCAATTATAGTTTTACAAGAACCTTTTCATAATTCAGGAGGTCTAGAGTATAGAGGTACATGTAGTTGCATAATTTGTAATTTGTACAGGCAACTCGCCTGTGGCATTACATGCATTTGAGATTACAGAGATCCATATTCCAATCATTTCTGTGCTTTGATGAATATCATTTGAATCAGAAAATGGGGTCAGACCGTCAGAGGGATAAATTTAGACCATACAACTTGTTTACGCATCCGTGGAATTAATGAGTAACCATAACCGTCATCCACACTATTAAGGCTTGTTTTGACCGGGGAAAGTGATTTGTGTAGTTGAATCACTCCCTAATGTATGCATATATATAGAATCTTATTTTTCTTTTAGACTACAATTACAAAGTATTTTATTCAGGATGGAATTAATAAGTAAGCACATACGTGATCTATTTCTTAGCCTAAGACATCTAGATTAGCGAAAAAAGGACTCTATTTTGGCCGCGGAGAACGATTTTGTCTAGTTGAATCGCTCCCTCATATATACCTTTTCTATACCAGGTAGAATCTTAAATCTATCTTGTCTATCTATTAACTATTTTCGTATTCAGGGTGGAATTAATAAGTAAGCACAACTCTGATTGATTTCTTATCCTAAGACATCTAGATTAGTCCCCCCCCCCAAAAAAACAAAACAAAACAAAAACAACAACACCACACTGATCCATTGAAACACGCCATAGAATATTATCTCTCTTTTCTATCAACTATCTTATTCAGGGTGCCATTAATTAGTGGTGGTGGGTGGGTGTGGTGTGGGGGTTGGGGGGGGGGGGGGGGGGGGGGGGGTTAAGCACGCTGATCAATTAAAGCCCACCATAGAATCTTTTAAGTTTTCATTTCTATGAAATATTATATTGAGGGTGGAATTGATAAGTAAGCGCAACTGTGATCATATTCTTATCCTTAGCCATGTAGATTAGCGGAGAAAAAAACCCCCAGATTAATCCATTGAACCACCTCCTTCTTCCTTGCTGTATCTAAAATGAAAAATATACACGGGGTCTAGGGCCGAAATGCCAAAAAGATCTCCCGAAAATCATAAAAGAACCCCAGTAAATTTGCATTGGGTTCAATGCAAAACAAATTTAAGGGTGTTATTTTCATGCAGGCAAGCTTGAAAAGTATAGCCCTCGAAAAATAAATATGAATTTTCCCTAATGTAAGGTCTATATGTGGGCTTAGTCACCCTGAGCCCCCATGTACATGTACATGTACATGTACATGTGATGACACACGCAGTACCCCGGGGTTCCGTTGTACCCCGGTATCCCGCGTTGTGTAGCGCCATCTTGTGTCCACCCGAAGTACAACCATACCGCAGAGCATTCATGGACGCCGCTGGTGTATTGCGTTGTGCATGCAGCGCTTGTATGCCCGCTACCCCGGACGCAAAGAGAGCATTTTGAACATAAATAAAGCATAACGAAAATAACTTTTAACACACTCTTTGGTACCCCAGTGTACAGCCCTGAAAAATATATAAATAATTAAACAAAATGGCGGATTTTCATTTGGTACCCCAGGGTACCATTTATGTCATCATGTATTTGTATTTCCATTGAACCTAGGGTTAGATGGTAATTTCAGATGGTAGAATGGTAGCAAGGAAGATTTATGTCCATGCAGCTGCCATGATTTGCCGGACAATCAGATACCAAAACTAGAAATTAACCTTTTTGCCTTGTGGCCCAGTCGGGCAGGTAAAAAACAAAATTGTAGAATTTAGGATCAATGAAATTTGGTGGCCCGGAGCTAATTTTTAGTGGCCCTGGGCCAGCGTGCCTAGATGCTAATTTCGAGCACTGCCAATATTCATAAATGAGACAATTTGATCATGATATATAATTTCTTATTTGATCTGATCAGGACTGATTGATTTTGCTACAACATGTATTCTCCATAGACCCTAGCCTGAGTTATTCGAGACCAGTCCTGAATGTGTTAAAGTCTGTATGCATATATCATTTTCAAACCCAGTACCATCTCAATTTATTTAAAAACAGAGTTCACACAGAAACTAGATCATATATTTGTGAAGTATGTATGCTAATGCCTAACCATACATCATTAACTCATTGCCCACGCCCTACCGAAGCCTGGTGGGCCCTGCGTGTATTTTAAAGGGGACCACCAGGCAAAGAGCAACACATAGTTTTATGATTTGGTATCGTGTTGTGATACCAAATAGATGTACCCAACATTATGCAAAGGGTTGTGTAATTCAGAAACAAAGCAATTAATTACCACCACTTACGGAACCACTATTATTTCCTGGTTCCGTACGGGCCAAACATTTGCGAGTGCGCCAATGCTATTCACCCATACCTTTGGAGACAATAGAATCCCGGACGATTCGTTCGCTCTGGACAATTTAGTCTTCATAATTCAGACCCATGAACGCTTGTTTAGAATAGTGATGCGTTTTCCAATTATTTGTTGTTTTTCTTGAAACATATTTTTGTTAACTTGTTGATGGAATGGACTACTTAAGGTGTTACCTTTCATCTATAAGAATATTATTTTCGGGTGCTGGTACCCTTTAACTCTATCTGGATTGTAAAATCCAGTAGGGAACAGGTTAAAGGGATCAAGTAACTTTGTTGACATGTGCAAAAAGTGATGAATAGTTGATCATACAATGTCTTTGTTACTGAAATGTCCACTGGGTAATGTGTACAAATTTCAAGTTAAATGGACATTACAATGTATATGGCTGAGTAATGAGCAAAAAAGCAAAGTGAATCACTAACTCATTGCACTGACTTTGAACACGGTTACGACTATCCAGTGGATAGTTTTAACATCTGAACACTTCAATCATAAATATCTTTTTAACGAAAGGGAAATAAAAAATTAAAAACCTGTCCCAAGCTTTTATTGTTAATTAATAAAAATGCAACAAGGTATGAGGGAACTGCTAGAATTCCAATTTGATTCTGAGGATTTGGACAATGTTACTAGATCCCTTTAATAGGAGCGTGGTATTTGTGAAATTTAACATTAGTCCCAGTGAGGATTGCGTCAGTCAATGCAGCATACAAGACACAATGCTTTTCTCATTGTTAAGATTCTTTCCATATTTACTTGGCCCTTGATCTATACGTAGTATACAAGTTGAATGGGTCATCATAAGTTTGTACTGGACTGTGTTGAATCAAATTCATGTCACATAAACACTCATTGACCAGTGCATAACTTTCATTTTTTTCTCTCCTAGTTGAACAGAAAAGTTAGTTGTCCAATCAGGCAACCAAATAAGACCAATTTATGAAATTTTACTTGCCCAACATTAATTTATACAAGCCCTGCGGCGACGGGGCAAGTGCTTGTGTTGAGCCATGTGTATACTTTCAAAAATATTAATTAATAAATACACAACAAAATTATTCCAATGACAATTGTAAATGTACACTATTCAGCTATCTTCTATAAAGGCCCCCCTGAATTGGCACAGAGTTCGATGCCAACAAATAAATTAATTAGAGAGCATTTTTCACGTAAATATGGCAAGTTTGAAAAGATGCCCCAGAAAAATCAATTTTGTTTTTTTCCTCTGTGCAGTAAAGTGTATAAATTTGGTTCAATAAATCATTATTGAGAGAACGTGTATCTATAGATAGTGTTCAAATCTATAATTCATCTATTTATAAAACAATGTAGTTTTTACTCTCTGGCGAACCGACCCGCTTCTCTGATCGAGACATGCATTCATTGATTCTATCTTTGGACGTGACTTCTTCAACTCCAGTGGAATTTCGAGATTAGGGCATCCCAGCATTGACATGGCTACTTGTAAATTTAATCAACTTCAACCAATTTTGATTGCCGGCAAATTAATCAAAATCAATCAGTATGAACAATTTTCTAAGACAATCCGGTTTCACATTTTCACTCATTACTATATTTCTAGGAGTGATCAGGGCATTGCCATGGCATCTTGTAAATTTGATCAACTTTAAGCCATTTTTAGTGCAAACAAAACAAAATCAATCAATTTACATGTTGCCTCTAGAGGGGAACCTGGTTTTGTGTTCTCATACATTGCAATATCTTGCTAGTGAGGTACCAATGTATTTTTCAGTGATCTCTCTTTGTTTGGAGATGAAAATTAATTTAAAAAAATAGATTTACTATATACGTACTACCCTACTTCTATGATATATTCCAAGGAATACTAATGCCCTGGACACTTATAGACTTGACTTCTTCAACTATATTCGGAGCGTGAAAGAATTTCAATTAATTTGAGATGAATTCTGCCATTCAGACTTTGGGTTCGAGGATACACGCCTCATGGGATCCCCCTCCCCCTCCCCCTCCCCCTCCCCCTCCCCCTCCCCCTCCCCCTCCCCCTCCCCCTCTCCCTTCCCCCTTCTTTGTTCATGTGTGTATTGACTTGGGCTGAGCCTGGGTCACCGATGTCATTGTCTATTTTTAGACCCTGACTTTTTCAACTCATGCACTCAGTTGGAGTGCGTAAGAAAAAAACAAATCAATCAATTAGAACCATTGTCTGTGTGAAACCCAAGCATTCTATTGTATTTAGGTTTGACTTCTTCAAAATATTTGGGGCATGAAACAATTAAATTAATTATTAATTTTAAAACATGATTACTATATTATACAACCATTTGAATTTGTTGGCGCACATTGGATTGTGATTCATTCTCTTGGGATTCATTGCCCCAGTTTTCTGTGTTTCTTGAACTTGACCCTATTTATAACACTAAATGGTATTCTATCTTTATAGTGTGAAAACAATTCAAATCATTCTGAGTTGAATACGTATCTAGTGCAGTACGACCAGAGAGATGGGAGGACGCTGGTAATTAAGCTTACTGGTAATGACCATTCAAATTATATCATTCTTTTAGACCAGTCTGTCCGTCTCATGGGAATATATCTTTCCCCCTTTGCCTCATCTTTCCTCGTGCCTTGTTGACCCTATTTACACCACTCGTCTTTATGTTCTATCTTTAGACTCAATGTTTGTTCAGAGTTCGTATTTTTTCAGAGCGTGTGAACGATTCAATCGATTTGCGATGACCCAGAAGGCGAAAGGGTTCATGACTTGCTGTTTCTACTATTTATTTGTAGATCTGTTTTCTTTTTGCTTTCATGGTGAACATAATGTACATGTATATATCTAGGATTTTTTTCCCATTGGGGTTACCACTTGAGGGGCCTTGTTTTTTTTTAGGGGGGCGGGGCACATTGAAATTGTTGACATTATTATTTTGACAAGAACATTTTATGTTTTCATTGGTTCCATCAAATATTGAGATAACATTATTTGACTGCCCCACTATATAAGGAAAGACTGAATTTACATATAGTCCCTTATATAGCAATGTTTAAAGACTAGGGACAGTATTCAATTACATACTTAAGTCAACATTTAAGCAGTTTACTTAGTATTTGGCTTGACTAAATTACTTAGCCAAAATTGGGATTCAACTAATTTGATGACTGAAGATCTTACCAACATTTTGATGCCAAAATGTCTTCAAATATTGCATTTAGATTTGGTTTAAATACTGAAATAAAAGTCTAAAAACCGAATTTAACAAAGTAAAGTTCTCAGCCTAGAAAAAATGCTAAGTATTGAATTGAATACCATCCCTGTGTCTTACGTTCTTTCAGTTTCAGTTCTGAAACTTGCACAGCGTATAACGGAATACAATTTTGCTTTAAAACATGATAAAAGAGAACACCAAAATAACGTCAGTTCCCCCCCCCCCCAAAAAAAAAAAAAAATCAAAAAATCTATTTTGATGGGGTTTCCTATACTTTAGTTCGATAAAGATCCATTCAGCATGTAGCGTGTATTTTATTGGTTTCAGTACTAGAAAGGAAGTAAAAGGATTTGGCTGATATGGATCATTTGCGATCGTTTGTTCCTCCACGATTTGACTCTTGTTGAGGTAGTCGGCCGTGAAATGACGCATCCAAACAAATACTACATGTAACAATCAAGCGCACTTTGTTCCTTTTTGGTGTAATCCTTGTGATTCTTTCCGGCTTCCAGTGGTATTCTACATCCATAGTGAAAATGAAAATGTTGTTATTGGTTGTTCGTGTAGCAGGAATGTTACGCAGCGTGTGTCTATTGTTCACCATACAATGTACATTTGTAATCCATTTTTATAAATCTAACTTTAGCATTTGTTTTTTTCGTGATCTAACATTCATTGTGCATAAAAACAATAGATCTGCAGTACTACACTTTACATCTATACACAAGATATAACTTTTTTTGGAGAATGTTTATAATGTTCTCAGGTCCAAAATAATGTGGTTTCAATGAGAGGATGATATGTTACAAATGTATAGTCGCAAAGTGAAACTTTTACCTCCTGCAAAGTGACATAATAATCAGCAAGTTGATTGTGGTCGCTACCCAGGAACAAGAAAAGATACTGATCACAATACAGTCAAACCTGTCTTAGCGGCCACCTCAGCCAACCTGCCTATAGTGGCCACCAGATTACAGTCAAACCTGTCTTAGCGGCCACCTGTGTATAGCATCTAACCTGCCTTTAGTGGCCACCACACATGATCCCCTGCAGAGGAAAGCAATGTTATGGAACCTGTCTATAGTGGTCACCTTTCTACAGCACTTGGCCACTTGTCTTGCTTCCCTTAGGTGGTCACTACACACAGGTTTTTACTGTATTCACAAAACCGAGGAGTTGCATACAATGTTTATACTCTCTTCCTCTTCTTTCCCCACCCCTTCAAAAAAAGGGTTTATGTTCGCTTAGTCTACACTCAGTTGGTCTACAACTCATTTGGTCTACTACCTGATGCCTTTAACTTCAATTTCCCCAACTCCAAACACGATCCCTAATCCAAAACTTAACCCTAACCCTAATCCACACCCCTAACCCTAATCCACACCCCTAACCCTAATCCACACCCCTAACCCTAATCATAATCCATAATTATAATCATAAGCCCTCGAATGTATAATTTTCTAGTAGACCAAATGGCTGTAGACCAATCGGCAAGTTACCAAAAGAAAATAGGTAAAACAACATTACCGGTACCTGCAAAAAGTAGAGAAAAACATTTCCCTGTATCAATTAAAAGGGTAGAGAAAACCCTGTGAGAAAGTAGAAAAGAAAGAAAAAAGCAGGGATTTGGTTACACTCCCATATCCCTGAAAAACGAAGCATTAGAAGTTCTGGAGAGTAGAAATGTAGCCTAGTCGTTTTGGGACCTCTCTTGAAATGTCTAGAAATATGACCCCATGGAAAAATATTGATCTAGAAAAAAGAGATAACTGGCTACTGGAGTAGAAATGTAGTTTTGTTGACTCCTCTTGACCTTTCACATATTTGTACTACTGAGTTCACTTCATGGGAATGGAATTTCAGCTAGCCTCAGACTTGAACTTGAAGCCAGAGAGTAGTCCTTGGTTACACCTCAAACAAAACAAAAAACCTGTTAGTGTATTTAATACAAATATCTGCTTTTATCTTGAACAAAAAGATGATATATATATACACTTACTCAATTTTAACTAATCTTTTAGTTTTCATGTGATTCCCTGGCCTATTTTCAGTTTTTAACAGTTAGAAGACAATTTATTTTGTATGTACCATATTTGATAAGGCCAAATAAAAAAAACAAACAAACAAGGCCCTTGTCTTCTTTTTCTTCTTCAAAATGGCCGCTTGGCACATTTTTCAAGTCGTCTGGCAGGCTATTTTATTTTTATATTCATGTTTTTTGGGTAAAAAAAGAAAAAAATACAGGCGACCTCAAAAAAAGGAAGCGGGTGGGGATGCTAAACATGAATTTTGTTTCATTTGGCCTATGTACATTCCCTCTAGACCACTGTACAGGTCTGGTATTTTTTGAGGGACTAGTCTTGAACCATGTAGTATTCTCTAATGTCGTTTTCTTGACCCCTCATGACCTTTCACATACTTGTACTACTGAGTTCACTCCTTGGGAATGCAATTTCAGCTAGCCTCACACTTGAACTTGAAGGTGAGGAGCAGTTTTTGGAAATCACAGAAATACAAATTTCATCAACCATTTGCCAGTTTGTTACTTTGTGCACACGTCAACAAAGTTACGTCAACAAAGTTACGAGATCCCTTTAACATGGTAATCTCTAATGTAGTTTTGTTGACCCCTCGTGACCTTTCGCATATTTGTACTACTGAGTTCACTCCATGGAGATGGAATGACAACTAACCTCAGACTTTAGACACTTTAGCCACAGTCAGTGAACAAAATACACTGGGGCTCAGGGGGAATTCGCCCCTGAAATGCCAAAAAAAGCCCCCGCAAATCATAAAAGAGCCCCCGAAAATAAGAAAGAGCCCCCGAAAATAAGAAAGAGCCCCCGAAAATAAGAAAGAGCCCCCGAAAATAAGAAAGAGCCCCCGAAAATAAGAACGAGCCCCCGAAAATAAGAAAGAGCCCCTGAAAATAAGAAAGAGCTCCCGAAAATAAGAAAGAGCCCCCGAAAATAAGAACGAGCCCCCGAAAATAAGAAAGAGCCCCTGAAAATCATAAAAGAGCCCCTGAAAATCATAGAAGAGCCCTGGTAAAGTTAAATACAGTTAAATCAGGCAGGCAAGCTTGAAAGTAACCCCAGAAAAATACAATTTAATTTCTTCCCTGAGTCACATAATTGAGTTCAGTCATGAACAATTTGGTGTGAACCTGGCCGAAGAAACCCACCATTGAATACAACTGTTTCACGACGAGAGTACAAGTACTTTATCAAGTGGGAAACTCTAAAAGTGCAAAGTTTTCTGAATAAGGTTAAAAGTGACGTAGCTAACGTAGGAGTACATGTAGGTACTTATAAGGGGATACCTCCTATCCCGTGGTCTAGATTTTTAGATCTATAGGAATCAACTTAATACTGGTATACATGTATGTACAATTATGTCTTATTTAAATAGCAAAATGGTTAAATAGTCTTTAATCGTTTAAGTTTGTCAGCATGGGAAGAAGGCTAGTGACCAGTGTATTAGATAGACTGATATGTGACTAATTACAGGACCTACATTGTACCAGGAAGACCCTGTAGTAAAAGCCACTGCTCATTAAATATTATGGAGGGATACTGGAGGACATTAGCCTGTCTTTCAGGCTTTAGGAGTAATCATTCCTGAGATCGTTGACTGTGCTTACAATTATTACAGTGAATGAACACTTAATTAACTTTTGGTTTTTAATTTGCATAATCTTGCATACATTGACATACATGTACAATGAATGGGAAGACATTCATGCTCCACCCCCGCCCCCCCCCCCCCCCCCCCCCCCCCCACACACTCACACACACAAATTTCTGCCTCCCTTAACCCTGACTTTTCCTTCGCATAAAAGATGTTATAAATGTGAGGTGGCCCCTCCGTTTTTTTCTAACTCTTTCCTCTTCTTTTAATTCTCCTTCTCCTCACATTTCCTGAATCTCTCTCTCTCAACCCCTCCCTCACCCACCCTCTTTTGTGCTCCACCCCCCACGCCACACCTAATTCCCAGACTCTTCATTATCATAAAATTACGGCTAATTAATGTGAGGTAGTTTAGTATACATTTTGTCTCTTACTGCCTCTCCCCCCTTTCTCGAATCTCTCCCCCCCCCTCACTCTCCCCTCTACTCCTGGCCTCATCCACCCTCTGAAATGCTCTTACCGCCCCCTCCCATCCCACCCTCATGCACACAAGTGTCTCCCTAGTGCACCACATCTAACCCCAACACATCATTAGCTTAAAAGATGCTAATTAATGTGAGGTAGTGTATTATTCCTCCTTTTCTCAATACTCCTCTCCTCCCCTTTCCCAAATCTCTCCCCCGGCCTCTCCTAAATCACTCTCCTTCCCCCCCTCATCCACCCTCATTTATGCTGCAACTCCCCCACCCCACCCCCACATACACACAAGTGCTTCTGTACACAACCCTGACACTTCATTAATTATCATAAAGAATGCTAATTTAATGTGAGGTAGTGTATTATTCCTCCTTTTTCTCTTTCTCCTACATACTCCCTCTTATTTCCCCATAATCTCCCTCCCTATTCCCTGCATCCACCCAATTAGTGCTCTTACCCCCCCCCCCCCCCCCTCCCACCCTCATGCACACAAGTGTCTCCCTGCACCACATCTAACCCCAACACTTCATTAGCATAAAATATGTTCAAATTATTGTTCATCATGCATGCACATGTCCAGTAGCCGTGGGATGCGAGCAATGCGATGTGATGAATTGGGATGCCCTGAGCTCTCATCTCATTCATCCCCATTTAGCACACCCAAGTGCTCCGTGCATCCAATCCAAGAAGAGTTATTATTGGCCGTCCGACCATGCCCTGTACTGCATGCACTGAGCTGACAGCACTCGATCTGATCTACGTACGTGCATGCTGCGTACTTTAATCTATAGAGCGAAGCCGAGAGATCGGGCTACCTGTATTGAATTTGATGTATTGTGGCATCAATTGAGTTGACTCACTGTACTGTTGTTGTGTAGTGCGCTACCGGCCGGTCGTCGCTGTCAGACTTTCTCTCAATTTTCTCCTGCTCGCCTTTATTCAGTATTGCAATTGTGTGATGCAAGTATGTACAGTGATCGACTGCACTACTGATGTGTGATGTACACAAGGAGTTAGATCAGTACCAGTCCATGTTTGAGATTATATTGAGACTTGTGGATGATGCGGCATAGTTCTCAGTGTTGGTGGACAGAATTGGAAATAAATATATGAGTTCACTGAGCCGTGTCAGTGTCAGCCTCTCAGTGGTACTCTATCCGGCTTGCTGTACAAACGTGTACATGTATACTCTACTGTCTACAAATGGATAATACTCACGCTGACTCTATATTCATCTACTAATTAAATTGAATTCATCTTTTGATTTGGATGCTTGGTGTGCCTGCCATGATTAATACAGTAGTTGACTATTACACATCACTTGGTTTTGATCGTCGCAAATCAGTTCTGTCTTTTGAGGTTTTAATAGTTGGTCTTGTGTTCATTCATGATGTTGAATAACATTTGAAATGGTGAGTAATATTATTCTGCTGTACAATATAATATATTTACTAGTAGTTTGAATTTAGTATACATGTTAGAAAATTATTTTGTAATTATAATTGAGCCATAATTTTGGTATTAACTCTTTGCTTTCAACTTCATTCTGAATCTGCTTCTTCATCATCTTCATCCTCAAACTCGTTATCATTATCATCATCATCATCCTCATTATCATTATCATCATCATCATCATCATCACCACCATCACCACCATCACCACCATCATCACCATCACCATCATGATTATCATAATCATCATCGCCATCACCATCACCACCACCACCATCATTCATCACAATCACCATCATCATTATCATCAACATCATCATCATCATCCCCATCACCATCACCATCTTCTTCATGTTTTTTTTAATCATTATGATTATCATCTCCTTTATCATTTGTAACCTCCTCTTACTCTTTAATTTTTCCTCTTCTTCTCCTTTTCCACCTCCTCTTTTTCCTCCTTACCATCCATCATCATCTTCATCTTCTTTTTAAAATCATTATGATAATCATCTTCTTTATCATCTTTAACCTCCTCTTACTCTTTGTTTTTTCATTTAAGTTCTCCTTTTCTATCTCCCCCTCCTCCTCATCCACCTCCTCTTCCTCCACCCCCTCCTCCTCCCACCCTTAACATCTTCCTCTACATACACGAGTATGTACAGTATGTCTTCTTAAGTATCATCAACGTTTCAGATCTTTGTAGTCATGACATACTGTGCATTCATTATGAACATACATTGGGTGATTTCAAGTATGGTGTTTAAGGCCGGTGTTAGTGTTTATTACACACAAACACCAGTTTGATAAACACTAACACCAGCCCTAAACACCATACTTGAAATCACCCATTGTGTAGGCAATATGCATCAGGTGGTTTTGCCAAGGTAAGGAGTAATGGGTGCTTTTACTTACATTAAATGTTAAAAGGATCTATTAACTCTGTTGACATGTGCAAAAAGTGATGAATGGTTGATAAAATGTATTTCTTGTGATCTGATTTGTCCACTTGGTAATGTGTGAACATTTCATGTTAATTTCATACATAAGCAAAAATGCAAAATGATATTTCCTGACATATTGCACTGACTGTGTAAACAGTTATAACTTTCCAGTGGTTATAATTAAAAATCAGAATATTCAATCGTAATTATCTTTTTAACGAAAGGGACTTTCGAAAAAAAACCTGTCCCATGCTTCTATTGGTATACAAATACAAGAAGGTATGAGAGAACCACTAGAGTTCCAAGTAAGTTTTGTTGATTTGGACAATGTTACTAGATCCCTTTAACCCTAGTATTAGCAACTAACATGATCTCCTGTTGCATGTCATCTCAAAATAGCGTTGCTAGAACTTGCTACTGTTTTTTAATTAAAATGTGCTCTGAATAATGGATTGAGCTTATTCTTGTGGATATGTGGACTTATTTTAGGGTTTGTTTACCAAGTGTATGTAAGAAATGTTTTCATATTTTGGATTTTAATGATGTTTTGTCAGTTTTTGCACAAACATTTATACGTGTATATAGTTACTAGGTCCCTTAAATTAATCTTATGTGCTATCAATTACAAGCCATATATTTTCCGTTGATATAAATTTGATTTTGTCTAAAAAATAATATCTAACGATACTTGTAGTTGTATACTAGGACCCTTTAATGAAACTTTTGTGCTATCAATTACAAACCATGTTTTTTCTTTATAAATCTCATTTAAATTTTACCTATGTTTTCGTCTGGAAAAAGAACATCTAAAGTTTACATGTTTGCATCTATTAAGGATCGTAATTGGTGTTTATGAGTTTTTGCATAATAATGATAATCAACATAGTTACTTATACTAGGTCCTTCAAATGGATCTTTTGTACTACTATATCAATCACAAGCCACATTTGTTCTTAATTTAATTTAATTTGTTACCCACACTTTTATCGATAAAAAAACAAACACCCTGGCCACCCACAAAGAGCCCTTTTTCTAAGTATATAATGCATAATTTGGCATTAAATTGCTGCATTACGAAAGGTCATGTCCAGGAGTCAGGACCATGCTGCATGTAGCGAGGTGAAATTGAATGTCACTCTCTATTATCGAGAACGAATACTGAGTGCTACTTTGTAACTCTATACAGTACTTCTAGAACGATGATTCTTTCTGTGCATATATCCGGAAGAAAAGTGGAGTTATTTTTGCATTCCTAAATGGCTTTTGAGGTAAGATATACTCCAGTAACTGTGGAGAAAGTGCTAGAAATAGCACAGCCCTTGGGTACTTTACGTTCATTGAAAGTGTTTTAAATTTGGCTCCCGATATCGATTGCTTTTTTTACCTTTTCTCCCCCCGCAGTAATCATGTTTTTTTTTCTTTGCTGAGGGGGTGAGAATGGTGAGAGAGGAGGAGAGAGGAGGAGAGAGGAGGAGAGAGAGTGGGAGATAGAGTATAAAGCGAGATGGATTATATTTATAAAAAAGAAGAGATCTACAATGTATGCATACAGCAAAATCATAGACATGCTATTGTAATGGAGAGGGAAAGAAAGAACTGAGATAGAAAGAGAAGGATCTAGACAGAAAATCTTACATGAGATACTTGTACTGCATCAATTTGCTAAAAATAAAATAAAGAAAAATAAGAAAGAGAGACAGAATATGAGATGGAAGAATGCAATTGCATCAGTTTGCTATAAAAAGATGAAGCATCAAGTGGTTTGATAATGAGACGAGAGAGAGGGGGAGATGGAGAGAGAGAAGATCACTGTTTCTATGAAGAGCAATTGAGGAGAGAAGTAGAAAAGAGAGAGAAGGAGGAAGACGGAGAGAAGTAGAAAATGAGGAGAGAAGTAGAAAAGAGAGAGAGAGGAAGACAGCATCACTGTCTCTGTGACGTGTAAATGAGGAAAGAAGTAGAAAAGAGAGGGGGGGGGGGGCAGTTTAAGTGAACACCCCTCCCCCCGCCCACCCCCCCCCCCCCCCCCCCCCCTCACAACCAGTCACATCAGTGGAAAAAATACACAGGTGCTCAGGGCTAATTCGCCCCCTAAATGCACCCCAAAAACCCAGAAAATCATCAAAGAGCCCGCCAAAAATGCAAAGCCACATTTTAGAGTGTTATTTTCAGGCAGGCAAGCTTGAAAGTAGCCCCAGTAAAATACAATTTAATGTCTTCCCTCAGTCACATGATTGAGTTCAGTCATGAAAAATTTGGTGTGAACCTGGCCGAAGAAACCCACCAATGAATGATTTAGGAAATAAGTTGACATTTACTGGCTTGCCGCCTACAACTGTTTCACGACACGAGTACAAGTACTTTATCAAGTGGGAAACTCTAAAAGTGCAAAGTTTTCTGAATAAGGTTAAAAGTGACGTAGCTAAGCATAACGTAGGAGTAGGTAAGGGGGGGGGGGGAGAGATCATCACTGTCTCTGTGCAGAGTAATCGCAGAATGGTCAAAAGAGAGAGAGGGGGAGGGGGAGCATCACTGTCTCTGTGAAGAGTAAATGAGGAGAGAAGTAGAAAAGAGAGAGAAGGAGGGAGAGAGCATCACTGTCTCTGTGAAGAGTACATGAGGAGAGAAGTAGAAAAGAGAGAGAAGGAGGGAGACAGCATCACTGTCTCTGTGAGGAGTACATGAGCAGAGAAGTAGAAAAGAGAGAAGGAGGGAGACAGCATCACTGTCTCTGTGAAGAGTAAATGAGGAGAGAAGTAGAAAAGAGAGAGAAGGAGGGAGACAGCATCACTGTCTCTGTGAGGAGTACATGAGCAGAGAAGTAGAAAAGAGAGAAGGAGGGAGACAGCATCACTGTCTCTGTGAGGAGTACATGAGGAGAGAAGTAGAAAAGAGAGAGAAGGAGGGAGACAGCATCACTGTCTCTGTGAGGAGTACATGAGCAGAGAAGTAGAAAAGAGAGAAGGAGGGAGACAGCATCACTGTCTCTGTGAGGAGTACATGAGGAGAGAAGTAGAAAAGAGAGAGAAGGAGGGAGACAGCATCACTGTCTCTGTGAGGAGTACATGAGGAGAGAAGTAGAAAAGAGAGAGAAGGCGGGAGACAGCATCACTGTCTCTGTGAAGAGTAAATGAGGAGAGAAGTAGAAAAGAGAGAGAAGGCGGGAGACAGCATCACTGTCTCTGTGAAGAGTAAATGAGGAGAGAAGTAGAAAAAAGAGAGAGGAAGACAGCATCACTGTCTCTGTGAAGAGTAAATGAGCAGAGAAGTAGAAAAGAGAGAGAAGGCGGGAGACAGCATCACTGTCTCTGTGAAGAGTAAATGAGCAGGGAAATAGAAAAGAGAGAGAAGGCGGGAGACAGCATCACTGTCTCTGTGAAGAGTAAATGAGCAGGGAAATAGAAAAGAGAGAGAAGGCGGGAGACAGCATCACTGTCTCTGTGAAGAGTACATGACCTGGGAAGTAGAAAAAAGAGAGAAGAAGGGAGAGGGCATCACTGTCTCTGTGAAGAGTAATAAAGGAGTGAAGTAGAAAGGAGAGAGAAGGCGGGAGACAACATCACTGTCTCTGTGAGGAGTACATGATGAGAGAAGTAGAAAAGAGAGAGAAGGTGGAAGACGGCATCACTGTCTCTGTGAGGAGTAAATGAGGAGAGAAGTAGAAAAGAGAGAGAAGGAGGGAGAGAGCATCACTGTCTCTGTGAAGAGTAAATGAGGAGAGAAGTAGAAAAAAGAGAGAAGGAGGGAGAGAGCATCACTGTCTCTGTGAAGAGCAAATGAGGAGAGAAGTAGAAAAGAGAGGGAGGGAGGGAGAGAGCATCACTGTCTCTGTGAAGAGCAAATGAGCAGGGAAGTAGAAAAGAGAGAGAGGGGGAGACAGCATCACTGTCTCTGTGAAGAGTAAATGAGGAGAGAAGTAGAAAAGAGAGAGAGAGAGGAAGACAGCATCACTGTCTCTGTGAAGAGTAAATGAGGAGAGAAGTAGAAAAGAGAGAGAACGGGGAAGACAGCATCACTGTCTCTGTGAAGAGTAAATGAGGAGAGAAGTAGAAAAGAGAGAGAAGGCGGGAGAGAGCATCACTGTCTCTGTGAAGAGTAAATGAGGAGAGAAGTAGAAAAAAGAGAGAGAGGGAGGGAGACAGCATCACTGTCTCTGTGAAGAGCAAATGAGGAGAGAAGTAGAAAAGAGAGAGAAGGCGGGAGAGAGCATCACTGTCTCTGTGAAGAGTAAATGAGGAGAGAAGTAGAAAAAAGAGAGAGGGGGAGGGGGAGAGGAGAGGGGAGAGACCGCACCAATCTGCTATAAATAGATTAAAACACACACGTCATGGGGGTCGACGTAAGTCGTGACGCTCGTGAGCGCAGAAAATACCAGTAATTGTTTTTCGTCAGTACGCGAGAGAGGATTATGGATGATGGTGCCGTTTTTTTGTTCTCTCTCGCTTATTTTTATTTTTTTACTCCTGAATGTCCTCAGCAAACTTTTCGATTTGACCCCCTTTCCCTCTCTCGCTTTCTCCCTCTTTTGCTTGTTATATGCACATTGTATGATGAATTGATGAGATTCTTTCTTTATCTCTCTCTCTTTCTCTATCTCTTTGTTTTATAGAGCTTTATTACATTGTCAATATTTTCTTTCCCCTTCTCCCTCTTTTGCTCTTCATATGATGACTTGATGAGATGCTCTCTGTATATCTCTCTCTCTCTCTAACTCTTTGTTTTAAAGAGCTTTATTGCACTGTCAGTACATTGTTTTTGATCTCCCTCTTTATACCCAAAGCTCTTTCTGCTCCCCCTGTCTTTCTTGCTCTCTCTCTTACACTCATTCTTTCAATGTAATGCTACTCTATCAATTATATCAATAATATTACTGAGTGAATCAGTAGATTCGAGAAATGTAATAACAGGCCCGTAGCCAGGGGGAGGGATGGGGGGGGGGGGGGGGGGGGGGGTGCGTTCATATGCACCCCCAAATTTAGAAAGGTCCACTTTTTGGCAAGTCTCGGATCCACTTTTACCGGTCTCGGGTCCTCTTTTTACTGGTCTCGGGTCCACTTTTTACCGGTCTCGGCCATCTGAACCAGTGGTCTCGGTCTCGGCCACGTTCGGGTTCGGTCTCGGTCCCGTTTTTGTAAATTACGCACCCCCACCCCTCGAAATATCCTGGCTACGGGCCTGAATAATATTACATTTCTCGAATCTACTGATTCACTCCCTTTCTTATTATTCTCATTGTATCTGATTGAACAGTAAATTGTTCAATTATTTATTCTAATTGCTAACAATTTCCAGAGAAGATATAATATTAATAAATTACTGATTCAAAATCATAATGGATCTGTTTTTGCTGCAGTCTAAGTGTGTGTTTTAATCCATGGATGGGCTAATCGGTATAGGGATGGATGTAAAATGGAGCTTATATTTTGTGGCTTATAATATCAATTATTAAATGGCCATCCATTTGCTGGCTAATCCCTTTTCGCAAATCCTTGTTTGCTACTGGTCCCTCCTCTCACTCACTCTCTCTCTCTCTCTCTCTTTATAGTCATTATGTATCATTATACTGCTGACTATATCAATATACATATTATTAAACGTCTCAAATCTGCTTGAAATTCTCACTGTCTCTCTCTCTCTCTATCTCCCTTATTATTCTCATTGTAACTGATTGAACAGTAAATTGCGCATGATCTATAGATTCTAATTGCTAAACATTTCCAGAGAAGATATAAAATCAAGTACAGATTCTGTTTTTCTGCAGTCTCTCCAAAATGTGTTTTTGTCCATGGGTGGGCTAATCGGTAATGGCTGTAGAGATGGATCGAGGTATGGAGATTATTCTGGCTTATTTCAATTAATGGCCGTCCATCTGCCGGCTAATCCCTTTGCTTGCGCAAATTGTTGTTTGTTACATTGTATACGAATGCAGAACAACATATGACTGTAAATTGTAAATTTCAAGCACATTATAATTTTCTGCTCTGCATCTTTGTTCGTGCTTTATGCCTGAATGGAGCATTGTGATATATTTATATTTATAATCAAACGACATTCATCTGGAAATACCAAATCTAGCATTCTGGTCTCTGTAAAAAGAAATGATAAAAAAAAATCACAGTTCTACCTCTGACATTTTGAAGAAAGCCTACATGTATATTACGCCTAAGATCGTCATAAATTAGTGTAGGACTAATTCTACCTCTGACATTTTAAAGCAAGTACTTAAAAGGATTTTCATAAATGAGTGTGCATGTAAGCAAATTAGAGGCAGCCATCTTGGATTTCAGGGTGTTGCCCATATGCCACTTACAAACGAGCACCGGAAATGGAATCCTTGCCCCAAAATAACCTAGAATACTTGTTTTTTATCAATATTGTACTATTCCTGGATAGAAAATGACCCCTGACCTTATTTCACAAATATGCAAATTAGCTAATTAACTTTATAATGCTTATAAAAAAAGTTGCCCAGTGTTGCCTAGGTGGCAACAAAGCTGAAATTTCTTCATAACCCTTCTAGAATATGAATCAATAAAAAAACGTTGGACTTAAGAACGTGTCCAGGTCCTAGAAAAATCTACACGACTATGTCTTTCTAGAGCTTCATCCACTTATCCAGTTACTATAAAAAAATATTCACCCAGCATCAGAATGCATATATTATTTATATATCAATTGTGTTTTTCTGATGCTAATCAAAATATATGGTTTGCAATACAAGCAAACACAAGCTAATTACTGCTTTCAAAAATCGAAATTTAAAATCTACTGTTATATGTTTTTTTCTCGTTTTCATACATGTCCAGATCTACATGTATATGCATGATTGTGTAGCTCGAAGCCACATCCATCTAAACGGTTGCCATGGGCACTTACTATGCATCAATACCGGTCAATGCGAATTCCGGGTAACCACTTCAAATTACTCAATTTAAAATCTACTGTTCTCGTTTTTATTTCCATACATGTCCAGGTCCTACATGCATGAGTGAATAACCCAAAGCCACTCCCATCCAAACGGTTGCCATGGGTAACGAGCTGAAGTGCATCCGCCCGTCGTATGATCGGGCGCCGCGACTGCCGCACAACCGCTTCAAAGTACGCAATGTCAATGATCAGGGTCGGGTCGTAAACAAGGGATACCTCGAGGTGACGCGGACCGAGCTGATTCTCTACGTCCTCAACGCCGAACCGGTCAGGTGGCCGCTCCGCTGTCTACGTCGCTATGGTTACGACGCCAACCTCTTCTCGTTTGAGAGCGGGCGAAGGTGTACAACTGGCCCTGGTAAGATTTTTTTTTATGATCCACACAGAACTTTATCATTCATTTAGAAATTTGTTCTCTTACCTACAAGATTTTGTGTTTCTCATAGTTAATAGTTTCAAGTTAATACAAGCCCATTTCATAAAACACTTGCAATTGTTGTAAACTCCAATTATTGTTACTACCATGGCAACAGCTGTAATGCTCCATGCTGATTGGCTGTTGAGCCACTAGTTACAATAATTGGACACTTACAACAATTGCAAGTGTTTTATGAAATGGGCTACAGGTTCCCTGTAGTGGATGGCTTAGTAGAATTTAATAGAATCACATAAATTCCCTGTGATAAGAGTAGCAAACACTACAAGTGAATTTTCAACCCTTTCATTATAAGAAAGATAGTTTGAATACCGGTATGTATATAATGAGATGTAAAAGTAAAGGGCTATTGAAACCTTGTATTAAAAAGATATGTTATTGTTCTCAATTTCTTATGGGAGTTCTAGATTCTAGAAAAAACCTGACCCTATCTCTATGGACACATTTTTTACACGATTTGTTATTAGTAAAAGCATGAATACTCATTTGAATGACAAAACCTCTGAACAATGGGGGTAGTTGTAAATTTAGCTATTTTGCGTTTATTATTGACTTCCATTTTCTTACTAAAGCTTAATTTGTATTATCATTTCTCACAGGAATCTACGCCTTTAAGAGCAAGTACGCCAGCCAAATATTCCAGCTCGTTCAGGAGAACGCGCAACGCCCGGAGGAAAATGGCAACGGCACGAATGGCGTCACTCCGGGAACTGCCACTCCCGAAAACACGGCCAGCACCGCCGTTTCAGTTGGCAGTATCGCCTCAACAATGCCGACATCGATGACGATGCGACAGCGAAGCCTCAGCAGCGAGATGTCGCAGCCGACGTCGCATGTCGTCAGTCGGTCAAGCTCGCAAAACTCCGGGATAAACGGGAATCTGTCGCCGCGAGCCACCATCTCGCGAGTGCCGTTGATTCCGACGAGCGCGAGCCCCGTCTACTTCAACGGGACCGGCAGCCTTCCCCGCACCTCGCCGGTCTCACCGACGTCGCAGTACGTCAACACGGCGAGTTTCAGCGAGATCCCAGAGTCGCCCCTTGAAAATGTGAGTCTGATTTAAAACCCATTCAGTTCTGTTCCTTGGACAAGTTGCACGGGGGTCTATAAAAATGCATACATGTTTAATATTTTACCAAAATCAAACCATTTTCTATGGTGAAAACCATTTCATTGCCTATGTAGTCTGAAACATGCTATCCCCACTTTTATAGTCAAATTTGCCCGTGTCCTCACAGTGATTTCTTTCAATATGATTTGTAATCCTATTGTCACCGCTTGAAAATGTTATTCCAATTAAAAGAAGGATTAAACCTAGGATATGTTGCCTATATTTTGTTTCTTTCAATTCGAAAAAAAAAACAATGTGAGTCTTATTTTTTATCTGCAAAGGTTTTTCCAAATTGATTTTGCAGTGAGAGATTTAAACTTATCAGTACTAGCAAACCATTTAAGTGCAATAGACCGCTTCTGTAATGTATGCAAATAATATGCGTATGACGTCAGACTCCCCGTTGGCAAGCTTAACAATAGTAACTAGGTCCGGCAAGCTAAGTTTGCTGGAGCTTGCCGGACCTAGTTACTATTGATAAGCTTGCCAACGGGGAGTCTGACGTCATACGCATATTATTTGCATACATTAAAGAAGCGGTCTATTGAAGAAATCAACTTGCCCGCAATACAAAAGACAGTAAATTGTCATTATACGCATGAACAATCAGTTGTTTGAAGGCATCAGTTGTAAATTAAGCCCTCCATACCATAACTTCCAACATCTACACCAATTTTAGGGAAATTATTTTGAGAACTGCATCATTAGAAAGAGAGGTTTGATCACTTGTCCCTGTATTCTTTCCAGTCTTCCTCTCAGGTCACCATGGCGAATGGAACTACCCACCAACCTCTCACTTCAAGTGAAAGTTTTGGCGACCCCTCGCTGAACTATGCATGGCTCAAACTGCCCACGGACGAGGAGAAAACAAACACGGAAGAGCAACAGGAGGGGGAGGGGAAAGCTAGAGTAGAGAAGGAGGAACTGGAGAAGAAGGAGGAGGAGGAGGAGGAGGAAGAGACTGATGGAGGGAAGGGAAGGTTGGCTGAGACAGATGGAGAGAAGGACAAAATGGAGGAGAGTTCAGGAAGGGATAGTGTTGAGGAGGAGGAGGAGATGAAGAAGGAAAAAGATTATTGTGGTAAAACTCCCGAGTTGGCCATACATACGAGCATCAAAATGGATCAGGAACCTACAAGTAGCTCTAGCGAATCGAACTCTCCAAGCGATGACGATCCAGTTTCAGTTGATTCTCAGGTTGAGCAGACCACCGAAGTGGCTGTGAGCAAAGAACAGTGGGTTGTCTACGAGAGTGGTATCACGAAGGGTGGTTCACCAGATGAAAGTGATGCAAACTCTGACAAGAGCGATGTTAACGGGTCTTCCAAGGGCAAGGTTAGTGTTGAGGACACTGTCGAGCCTCTGATCGATTTCAGTGATGTCGCCATAGTGGAGTCGACCAAGAGTGAGAAGAGGGAAAGCCCGCCAAGAAACGGGAAAGTTCGAAAGCTGAAAGCGAGCGATGTGGAACGGAATGCGTTGTTCCAGGACGTCGTCAACGGAAACATCCGTCCAGAAAAGCTCAAGGATCGTTCAGGCGGCACCATTCTGGTGAATTACGCCAACTGGCCTGAGAACCAGCTACAAGAGGTGCTCAATAAACTGGAGACGTCGGGTCGCAACGAGAACATCTCGCCGTGCACGGTCTGCTCAAACTCATCCGGGAACGCGAGCCAGCGAGTCTCGCCACTATCCTACTATGCAAACTTGGATACAGCCGGGGAGCTCCCGCCGAACTGGCAGGCGAACGGGTTCTACCCGGAGCTGCGTACCCCACGTAGCGCCGCCTCCAGCAAAGGCAGCGTGGGATCAGAGTTCACCTTTGAGGTCAGCAACCACCATAGAGGGAGCTGCTCTCCCGTCGATCACAACTACGCGAACCTGGACACTCTGCCAGAGGTGCACCAGCCGACCAGGTCGGGTGGCGGCAGCATCCCGGGGAGCTCCGGAGGAAGCTGGATGATCCTGCAGCCCCCTCCCAAGGGGAAGATGAACTACATCGAGCTGGAGTTTGACGAAAATGACCAGCCAATCTTCCACGACCACCACCACAGCCACCACCACGTTCACGGTCACCACTCGATGCCGCCACCGCTCAAGCGGTCGATAAGCTCCAGCGCTAGCAGCACGCCTCCCAAAACGCCCGTTTCGCCACAGCAGGAGATGGCAAAAGCGGCTATGGGTGGCACGTCTGACATTTATGCGCGCATCGACATTGAGAAGACTGTCGCGCTTGCAAACTCGCACAGACATGTGGAGGGTGACACAGATATTTCCACGCGAAGGACTCGACACGATGTGTGGACTAGTAATAAAAGTTGATAAAAATGCGCTGTATGTTTTACTTTGAAACGATCAGGAAGCCAGTGATTCTTCTGTATCTACATTATTATGATGTTTAGAGGCACCATGGATGTTACCTTGCAAAGGACCTGACACCATGTGTGTTCCAGTAACTATGAACTTGATCAAAGTATTGAAATTGTGAAACTTTTGTGAAATGTTTTTCTTCAGGAAAAAATGAATGAGTCTGTTAATTTGATATTGATCCACTACAATGAACATACTGCCATGCGAAGATTGAATTCCATTTAATCTTCTTTGTTTTCTCTTTTATAAGTATTTCACGTCCTTTTCTGTGCTGAATTCTTTTGTTCAATGCATGGATTTCTCAGCAAAGCACATGAATTGTATGGTATACATTTTTACAGCAAATATATTTGTTTAATTTTCATGATTTATTTAGAAAATATCTTTGTGGATTATCATGTCACACATTGTCAGAGACCATTGGCTTCAAATCATCAAATGTTCCCATTTATTTGTGTAGCTGGGTGGCCAAGTTCTCTTATGTATGGTATTACATATTAAGAGCCAACACTGGGAACAGTGATTTCCATTTCTATTTCTAAACAAATCTTTTGCTCAAGCAATCATTTTAATAAACCTTCATTTGGTTTTGTTATCATGGTGTGCTTTCTAAAAGGCCATGTTATACAATGTGTTGTATATCTATTAGCCTCATTAATAACATTGTAATGACAGTTAACTATTCAAAACAAATCCGCTCTTGAATGGAAGTAAAAAAATACATTGTTCATGCAAAATGTAGTGTCGTGATGAAAAATGCCATTTAAATTATTTTTTGAGCACGGTAGTACTTTTTCATATTTTATATACCACCTTTTGAAAAGCAGGGTCTAAATGTTTGAAATATTTGTGTGTCCTAAAAAATGCAACCATGAATTATATGATCCATATATATACGTCCCATTTTTTAAAATATGAAATTATGAGATGTTGAAAATGTGACTGATAGTACAAAAGCATTTTGTGAACATTTATTTTTTACTAATCTGGCAATTATTTATCTAACTTCTAAAAGCATTCATCTATGTTGTCTGCACATCATCTCCCTTTTGAAGTATGAATGTATACATGTATATTTAATGTACATTTTGAAGCTTAATTACAATTTTGGGAAACGGCCCAAACAAAAATATTTAATTGCCTTTCCCCCAAGAATGTGAAAGAATGTCATAACTTATAGATCTGTGAATATTACCAAAAGAGTTGAAAAATAAAACTGCCTTGAAAAGAACAGTCAAATGTAGTTGGGCGAATATCAATGTTAGATATACAGGGAAACCCCGTTATAACGAGGTAGTTGGGACTATCAAATTTACCTCGTTATAAGCGGTACCTCGTTATAAACGGCCGAATTAATAACAAACATCTAAATGAACGTATGAATCAGGACCAAAGGATTCTCCTCGTTATAAACGGTACCTTGTTATAAGCGAGCTCGTTATAACGGGGTTTCCCTGTTTCTAATATCTACTATCTAATATCAATGTCTTAGTGGCCCAACCGGGCAAGTGTAATAGAGATTGATCAGAGTTTCCTGGCCCTCAATCAGAATTGAATGGCTACAAACAAAGAAAAAAAACATGCTTTATTATTTGCTTTTATATTATACGCTTGCTGTATATATAAGTTTGATATTTAGCATTAATTTATTACTGAAGCATGTACATGTTTATGCACATTTATTCATTGAATTACTATTCTCTTTTCTTTTCTTTTCTTTACGTTCCATTTCTTTTCATTTCTTTTTGTTCCATTTCTTTTCTTTTCTTTTCATTCCATTTCTTTTCATTTCTTTTCTTTTCATTTCATTTTTTTTCTTTTCTTTTTTCTTTTCTTTTCTTTTCATTATATTCCATTCCATTTCATTTCTTTTCTTTTCTTTTCCTTTCCTTATCATCAGCAAGGATAATTCATTATGTTTGTATGGTTTCATTATCTTTCTGAGAGACGAAAACAGTACTTATTTTCTGTGAAAGCAACTATTATTTTATCATTGTTGTGCAAACACTTTCTATTTTGAACCGTTTTAAGAACAATTCAACCAAAATGCAATTATTTTTTTTGCTGATCACGTCCGCACTTTAACCTGGACAAATTTAGTTGAAAACATAATATACATATTCTATATTGGTCACATTTAAGTGCAAACTCTGTCTATTTTTAACCATTTTAAGACACAATTCAACCAAAATGCAATTGTTTTTGCTGTTCAGGTCTGCACTTAACTCTGTAGCCTGGACAAATTTTGTTAAAACATAATATACACAATCTATATTAGTCTCATTTAAGTGCGAACTCTGTCTAGTTTTAACCATTTTAAGAAACAATTCAACAAGAACGGAATTGTTTTAATAGCTGTTTACATCTGCAGTAACTCTGTAGCCTGGACAAATTCAGTTGAAAACATAATATACATATTCTATATTGGTAACATTTAAGTGCAAACCCTTTCTACATTTTTAACCATTTTAAGAAACAATTCAACAAGAATGAAATTGTTTTTGCTGTTCAGGTCTGCACTTAACTCTGTAGCCTGGACAAATTTAGATGAAAACATAATATACATATTCTATATTAGTCTCATTCAAGTGCAAACTCTGTCTATTTTTAACCATTTTAAGACACAATTCAACCAAAATGCAATTGTTTTTGCTGTTCAGGTCTGCACTTAACTCTGTAGCCTGGACAAATTTTGTTAAAACATAATCTATATTAGTCTCATTTAAGTGCGAACTCTGTCTAGTTTTAACCATTTTAAGAAACAATTCAATAAGAACGGAATTGTTTTAATAGCTGTTTACATCTGCAGTAACTCTGTAGCCTGGACAAATTCAGTTGAAAACATAATATACATATTCTATATTGGTAACATTTAAGTGCAAACCCTTTCTACATTTTTAACCATTTTAAGAAACAATTCAACAAGAATGAAATTGTTTTTGCTGTTCAGGTCTGCACTTAACTCTGTAGCCTGGACAAATTTAGATGAAAACATAATATACATATTCTATATTAGTCTCATTCAAGTGCAAACTCTTTCTATTTTTAACCATTTTAAGACACAATTCAACCAAAATGCAATTGTTTTTGCTGTTCAGGTCTGCCCTCAACTCTGTAGCCTGGACAAATTCAGTTGAAAACATAATATACATATTCTATATTAGTCCCATTCAAGTGCAAACCCTCTCTATTTTTTTATCATTTCAAGAAACAATTTGACAAAAATGCAATTGTTTGAGCTGTTCACGTCTGAACTAATGAGCCTGGACAAATTTGGTTAAAAAAATTATATTATCATTATGCATAAGATGCATATTTTTAAAATCATTGTTATATTCATATGAAAGAAATTGTATACAAAGTATTAAAATTACTTTATTGTGATATATTTTAAATTAAAATATATATTTCAATTTTAAATATAGAGCTCTGTACCCCCCAAAATCAGCAGTATATGATCATGTGTATAGCTCATTGCAAAGCAGTTACACAATGCTTGTTTAAAATTTGATTTTATTTCCGAGGATAATTACTTTGCAAGAATAATAAAAACAAAAACATAAATTATAAATTATTAACAGATTAAAGCACATATTTTGTAGAAGTATTTTCACATGCAAAAATGAACTTGCCATGATTATGATTTGTCAGTAACGAATTTTAATAGTGATTTGATACAAAATTGTATTGAATTTGCATACATGTATGTGACTTACTGTACATGTCTATGTGTACTCAAATGTACAAATTATTTTGTTTTCCTTGTACTTGTATATTATCATATTATTTATAATTTTTATTGTAAATTCATTGCACATTGTCAGTAAAGACACTAAAGCCCGGCGCAGACAGGACCGACTCGACCCGATCCGACTGGTTTTCAGTCGGGCCTGGTGATTCATCGCGTTGAATCGTCTCTCGACTGGCACTCGACACTGATCCAAACTGAATGAAAACCAGTCGGATCGGGTCGAGTCGGCTCTGTCTGCGCCGGCTTTAGATGAATTAACATTGAAAGAAAGGCTGGTCCTTTCGTTTTGAATCAGATTTAAAGAAAAGGGAAACAATTACTATCTTTAAGAACAAATCTTAAAGGAAATGTACTAGTTGTTAATTGTCTCATCCCCAAATGTTGTTTTAATTATCTTACATGTAGAATTTACAATGAGGACAATAGCCGGTGTCACATCGGCCAATTATCTAGATAATTCGTAGCCTGCCTGTCACCTACGTAGGTGAATTATCTAGATAACTATTATCGAGATAATTGTGTGTGACACCGGCTATTGAGTAATATTTTGTTCATGTTTCAGTTGTCAACTGTAATCACCTTTATAAAGAAATTTGAAATTGTACGAGTCATGAACTTAAAAAATGTAAGAAATGTTCAGTCAAATCCTACCCTTTTAAACAGGTGTACCCCTTAAAATGTTTATCTAGTAGGGAACGGGTAAGATCATTTTGATCAGGAACATACAAATAATGACTCGCTAAAAAGTATATAATATATACTTCTACATATTATACATACAGCATTGTACTTGAATTTGTATATTGGTCTGAAATTATATTTTATACATCTAATGTACAGAATGTCAATTTAATCAGGTATAATTCATTATTTGTATGAAGATTAGGATTATTTTGTACATGTGCGACCTCTATCATCACATGGCATGAATGTGTATAAATTCTGTAATGTACATGTACATGGTATAATTAAAGATCCCTTTAATAACAAGGTTCCACTGTAAAATATAATTATTTTGGGGTGTTTCCCTTTACTGAAGTTTGCCAATTAGGAAATTTCATCATCGTATTTCAATTCAGTAAACAATGGCATCACATTCATTTCAAATACAAACATAGCCACAACACAGTGAAAAAAATATGATATGAATAACATACAAAAGAGATTACAGTTTCTCTTTCTCAAATCCTTTTATTATCATTTTGCAATATACAAATGTGAAGTCAGTTTAATTTGATTTTATACAATGTACATTTCATGCCAATAATCCATCAAATATCGCGTATAACATATTCGGCATAACGCATTCAGGACTGGTCCCCAAAATACTATGGTTCAGGTCTATGGAGAAGGGTAATGGTAACGGAATGGTAATGACTAAAGGGTACGTGGTGAGATGACGGAAGTCATTTACTGTATTCGTATATACATGATTTTTACATCCGATTTAGTTTTCACAATTGGTCATGGTTAGCAAAGGCTAATGTGGATTAAACTAAATTTGTATCACTTTCCTGTAAATTTATACTAAATATAATAAAATCCTGTGCATTCATACTTCAATGAGGATGAAAAAGAAATAATTGCAGAAATCATTAAACAAACATACACATTTCAGACGTCGTGTACGGCCGCAAGCGTGCAATGATATATGAATGGCCAACCACCTCTGTACATTCACCATGTACCCTCGAGTCATTACTGTGGAGGATGTATGTTATAACAAAATCAAATCGTCTTCAATGGTTTAACCTTGACAAAATGTGTTCAACACTGTAATGAAGTATACAGTATACAGATTACCAGCATAATGAGGATAAATTAAATTAACAACATCCTGAATTTACAAAACATACAAAGATATCGCCTCCTTTCAATTATTGTTACTTTCATTGTGCATAATTTTCCAATAGTGCAACATTCTTATTCATTAATATGTCTTGTACAATCTGTACATACCACTATAACAAACAAATAAACACAACTTTTTAGATTTTTACTGCATAATAGCTGCTAGAAATATTCAACAATAATTTACAAACAAAACACAAACATAAGTACATCGTTTTAAACTACCTTCATAAAGGCACTTCTTTTGAGTCTGTGCCTAACAATTATATTGTAGACATTTGTGACCGTACACCACAAAACGACCAATAAGTTGGAAAAAATGATTGTGCCGATTTGCACATGACAATAAAGTAGAAGTCATTACCTTTACAATGGTTTATCATTTGTCAGTCGGACTAAGCAAACCCTCTCAAAATCAGCGCCCAAGATTTGGAACATGTCTGAAGCAGTTTTAAATAAAGTTAGGGAGAAAACGGGCCGCTTTAAAGATCGGAGACCATTCAAGCGCTGTAATACAATAATTTTTATTCAATGAAAAATCATATTTGCACATGGTTTTTGATGCTCAAAATTTCACAGAAGATAGATTAAGATATCATCTTTTAGGAAATACCAAAATCCTGAATTGCATATTTTAAACCAAATTTGACTATTTCAGCAAATAAATAACTACCACAGCGACATAACGGTCGTCTTGTGGTGTAAGGTCACATTTTATACATACAGTAAATGTAGAAATTATATGAGATACATGTACATGCATACATTGCCGTCATACATTAACGTTAACAAACATGAATTGTACAATTACATACAAGGTGTACCGAGAATGGTTTGTCTTCCAATGATACAATTGTTAGGTTCGCACTTAGCCATCTAAAGCTTTCTGAATATGTACTAATTCAACAATATCAATCAATAAGTTGGACAAATTCTCTTCTAAAGCAGCTTTCAAGATCTTTCCTGCGTGGTCACATAATTTAGACTACAACATTCTGCTCTTTAATACAGTGTAATAGGGATTCGTGCATAGCGAGATTCTTTTTATTATTGATTCAAATAAGACACTTTAATACAGTCAAACCTGTCTGAGTGGCCACCTGTCTATAGCAGCAAACCTGTTCATAGTGGCCACCAAATATGTACCCTGCAGAGAAAAACATTTTTATGGAACCTGTGTATAGTGGCCACTTTTCTTGTTTCCCCTAAGTCAACCCTCGAAATTAACTTTTTTTGCTGGTGGCCCGGTCGGGCCAGTAAAATTAGTATTTTTCCAATTTTGGTGGCCCGAAACCAAAATCTACTGGCCCGAAAAAAATAAGGAAAAACAAAAGTAAAATTAAAACAATAACCATATTCATAGTTTCAGGGTACTGGGCAATGTTTAGCCTCATTTGTTACTGTATTCCAATGCTCGAAATTATCTTTTTTTCTGGTGGCCCGAAAATAAAATTTACAAACAAAGAAAAACAATGGTCATGACTACTTGGTCATTAATTGGTAAATTATGGAAGTTATGTGTTAAAATTACCACCATCATTAAAGAAATCCATCACTGAATAAACAAAACAAAACCTAGAATCGAGCAGTTTTATCTAAGAGTCATCAACTGATGAAACTAAGCTCTTTTCCATGTACGATTTTGTTATTTTATGGTCCATAAAATCTCCAACACAAAAAAACACACATGGGACTGAGCATAGGCCTAAGATAACTTTTCAAATCGGGAAATGAAATCACTTAAATCTTTGTTATTTTACAAGCTAAAATAATTCCAAGTAGTCACAAGTCTCTACCTTGTAAAAATGATTCTTTCTAATACCTTCAAAAATATGAATAATGATCCGAAAGATGAAATTATTCCCCTTTATTGACGGTATCGCGGAAGGTATCGCAAAGGCAAGCACACTGCACTTTGCAATATGAATGAATGTGAAAAGTTAGACATGTGTTTTGATAGGTCTTAGTATGCACACATACTCCCTCTGTGGATTGGTTGTTCTATGTTTATATTCTACATGTTGCAAAGGCTTCCAGGGGGTGTGTGGGAAATTAAGAAAACAGCATAAGCATATGCTTTTACTTTTAGTCATTACACACCTCTGGAAGTTGTTTAATTTTACCATGATTTATCATGCAAGAAGTAGATAATTCAAGGGAGAGTGTTCATATGAGGAAATAGCACATATTTGTAGGCATAAATAAGGATTAATTCAACTAGCGCAAGTGCGCTTGCGACTTTTTATGTCCGTCCTTTTCATTTCTTGCAAATATTTAAATCACAATTAAAGTGTTTTTAAGAGGTGTCAAACTTGAGATTCATATTCCTTGATGTTGTCTTCTTATGGTTTAAACATTTGGTGGCCCGATCGGGCCACCAAACTTTGGCATTTTCATGTTTTTACTGGCCCGACCGCAACTTTTACTGGCCCCGGGCCATCGGGCCTACGCCAATTTCGAGCGTTGCCTAAGTAGTAACTATACACAGGTTTGACTGTACAATGTTATGGTCCCTGTCTAAAGAGGTCGTCTGTCTACATTGGCCACTTATCCTGTTTCTCTGTGGTGGTCACTATATACACAGGTTTGAAGGTAGAATGTAATGGAACCCCGTCTATAGAGGTCGCCTGTCTACACTTTTTCCCCCCTAGGAGGTTACTTTACAAAGCACAAAGTCAATAGATCTGATCCCTATGAGTATTGAGTCAACCATGGCACTCATAGGGTGGATTGATTACATAACAGTTATCACCTCGGTGCATCCAGGGTGATGAGGCGTCGGATTCGGCGGGCTAAAGCGGCGACGAACGTGTGTCGGGATCGGCGTTGTGCACTGAAACGACTCTCGATCTCTTGCGCACGTTTCAGCAGGGTGTCGTTGAGGCATTTCACCCCATCCAAGCGCAACTGGAATAGATAAAAATAATGATGGAAATTTATTAATTGTGTTATTCACATATTGTTGCCATTATCATAATCATCATCATCATTATATTATCATTATAACACATAACGTTAACAAATGGGACCAATACAAAAGCCTTGTTAAATGCTTTTATATCCCTCATAAGATCGTTTTACCATTGAATTTGACAAACGATAGTTTTGGACAACACGCACAATCACGTGACCGGGCTTGTTAGTAAAAACTAACACTAAAAGTGCGTTACGCGCTCGTCCCATATATCATGTGTTTTAGCAAAATACACACGCAAACAAATTTGTGCAGTACTCTATGGCGCACACGTTCTAGTCACGTGATTGCCCTTGTTAGTAAAAACTAACACTTATCTAGGTCAAAGGAAGAAGAACGCCAAGACAGCCAATAAGCACATCCGTGGGCGCGTTAGTACGCATTCATCGCGATGTGCGCAAATGCCAGCGCGTTGGTACACACTCAGTTTTGCGTCTTTGTTATTGTATGCGCAAAATAAACAATGACATTGAGCGTATTAGATGCGCCATGGTTCTGGAGGCTCATACTGGCTTCATCAATGTCGATTGATTTTTATGTCAACATTTACGAGCGATTTTATGAAATATTGAAGAGATTTTCACTTATTTTGCTATAAGATGAACGCAATCCGTGATATTGATGAGTGATATAAAACAACTAACTAATGTGCTTGATTGTGATAGGCAATCTATTACCTCGGTGGGCTCAAAATGACTATTACCCTCAGCTACATGTACGCTTCGGGTATATAGTCATTTCGAGCCCACCTCGGTAATAGATTTGACTATCACAAGAAGCCCATTCGTTAGTTGTATAAAAACCTTAAAATCATTAATCTCTGCAAGCAATACATTCTAGTTTGTAATATTTTCAGATGTTTTGTTAGGTTATGCCGAACTAACATGGTGAAGTTCTTTGAAAATACATCAATTAGCAAGGTCACTCAAGATACCTTACAACAGAAAAAAAATAAACATTCAGAAATTAATTAAAATGTACATGTCTGTTTTCTTTCTTAGAGTAACTATTGATTAATTAATGAAAGTTCCTTGAAAAGGAATCAAAAGGATACAAAACAAACTGAGAAAGAGTTGATGTTAGTTAAATTTACAAATTACACTCTTTGTTTATTTTACATCTGAGATTATCCCATTTTAAGGTTTCTTTCATGATATTTGTATATCTTCTTTGCAAGAAACCTTATATGTGACTGGCTATAGCAAAACCCGGAACTTGTCGGTAATTCATGTTTGGAAGAAATGGGCATTTTAAGTTCACACAATGTGTGTAAAAGACCTATGATTGTAAAATTGAAAAAATCATATCTTCGCCAATTATTGACCAATTAATTAGAACAAAGCATGAAATGAGAGCTTGCGATGAGGCCTTTGTAATGGTATGGAAATCTACATGTTGATTTTTACCGACAAGTGCCAGGTTTTGCTATAGCCGGTCACATATAATTAGAGGAAGGTACCTGTTAATTAAGTCATAACGAATTTTCATGCACAAAATTAGCATATTCTGAGCAATATTTAGTGATTTACAGACAAAAAGGGGATTTCTGCATAAATTTTCATAATTAATCTTGCCACACCACCTCCACAATGTCTCCGTCCACTTCTTTGGCAGAAGTATAATAGATTAAAACTATCAAAGGTTATACCTGCTTGAGGTCCTCCTGCGTGATTCCAAGAGCCTGGGGGCTGATGGGATGGAACTGGGAGTCTGCGTCACCACGGGAATGGTCCAGGGATGGACTAGACAGATCTGAAGAATAAAATAGAAATTTTGTTTTTAAATCTAGAATATTCACATCCAGTGCCAGCAGAACAGTAATAATTTAAATTAGTGGTGCTGAAAATTATGCAAAACATAAAAGGTAATAGATGCAAACACGTCTATTCAAATACAGCTTGGCGATGGTGTAAAATATTGTAGCATTATGATTTGTATTGATATACAGTCAAACATGTGTATAGCGTCCACCCAAGGGAAAAAAGAAAAGTGGCCATTGTAGACAGGTGACCTCTATAGACATGTTCTATTACATCATTTTTCTTAGCAGGGGATCTCTTATGTTGGCCACTGTGGACAGGTTGGCTGCTATTAAAACAGATTTGGCTGTAATAGGGCTACACATTAACTTTCTTTTGCAAGTGGTTAGTGAGAGTTACTGTGTATTTTACTATAGACCATGCATACTGTCTAAATAGTGTACAACTTGCACTCTTTTCCATTGAAATGTGTCGTAATACCTGCCTGGTAGAATCTGGCTTATACATATAAAATATAACTGAATAGTAAATAGTGTGATTACAATGAAAAATGCACACTACATAGCGTGCAACTTGCATTCTTTCACACAGAAATATGTTCAGCATTGTAATGTGCCTTACCTGCTAGGTTTCTTGGCTGTTGTCGCAGAGCGAAGGAGAGAGAGAAGGGGGTGTTGCCTCCGCCGATCGGACGACAATGTAAGAAGTAATACTCTAGGTGGCGCCAGACAAGAAACATGTCGCATTCAATGGAATCTGAGCAAATCCGGTTAAGAAAATTATACAAAATCATCCTTCCATAAAAAAATAATTTTCAGCTGTATTCTGTCTTAAAGGGCAATGAAACTATGGCTTTAGGTTATTATTATCGTTTAGAGGGTGAACAGACATTTGATTTGATACATACACAATGTAACTTGGCAATTTTGGCCTCCTGGATCCCATGAAATCCTTACATGAACATACTCACATTTTACGAATTCTTACGGCGACAAAAGATGATGAGAGCGGCCATGTTCTTGTAATTACCCGACATGCTTTGTAAACTCTGACGTATGTGCTACGGGCCGAACAAAAAGCTTTTCACTTATTTGAAAGCATCTACAAGTATTCAGACAATGGTTTGAATTGGTGCTATTGAAATGCATTAGTGCATATCATTGACCAGAGTCCGCCCAAACCTAATAATGGCGGCCTCCAGTGTTCGCGTGAATAGCGGTATACCCGAAAGAGTTTTCACATATTTCTTTGAAAGCAGAAATCTGAGTCGGAGTAATGTTACACATAATAAACAGGCATATTACGATGTCTAAAGTAGGATAAATTCTATTCTTGAGTTGCATTACCCTTTAACACTTGTTATGATATGGTGACCCCAAACTAGAATTGGACTTCCCAGAGCAAAACAATTTAAAAGGTGTGTTATTTTATCTTTAGTCTTTCCTGGGGCAAGTAAAATCTGCAATTATGACAAGTTTGCAGTCCCTAAACAACTATTTTATTAAGATATTAAAGGGATCTAGTAACTTTGTTGAGATGTGCAAAAACTGATGAATGGTTGATGCAATGTATACTGTTGTTATCTCATATGTCCTCAGGGTATTGTGTGAAAATTTCAGGTCAAATGGACAATGTATGGCCAAGTAATGAGCGAAAATGCAAAGTGATATTGGGTGATATTCACCAACTCACTGCATTCACTTTGTACAGGGATGAAAATCTCGCCCGGAGATTTTCTTATCTAAATACTTCAATCATACATATCTTTGTAATGAAAGGGAAATTTGAAAAACCGAAAGCTGTCCCATGATTTTATTGTTAATACGAATACAACAAGGTATAAAGGAACCGCTAGAATTACAATTTTATTTTGAGGATTTGGACAATGTTACTAAGTCCCTTTAAATACAAAATTAATTCTTCTATTACCATAAAACCAAACAACAGGGTAGAAGTGAAATGTAAAAGTTCCATGTGATCTTGGTTGAAATTATGCAGGTGTCATTTGTATGACGCACCTCTTGACCCACGGGAAAGGTGCGTCATGGATGCGTCATGTACTCCCATATTGATGACGCACAGTACTGTCATGGAAGCAAAAGGTCAGTCACAACACTGACCCATGTGTGCGTCATAGTCAGTCATAGGACCGTCATTTTCATGAAATGGTGCGTCACAATTTTGACTCAAATAAGCGTCAATGTTTCCTAATGGCGAGTCACTTTTTCTGACGGAGGGTGCGTCATGGTTCATAAAAGGGTAACGCACATCGGTACAATGACGCACCTTTCTCGGGGGTCAAGAGGTGCGTCATACAAATGACACCTGCATTAATGGATCACTTGAATGTCCTGACTGTGCTGATTAGCAAATGAAATGCTCAGCATTGTTAGTTCAAAGGATACAGTATAAGAGCGAGAGCTCGTGGACTTTCTGCCTCACATCTTGTGTCAGTCTACGTGTGGCTAGCTGCACTCGCTGCTGGGCCGACACACTGCCTGCTGCAATGCCTACCAAACTCTGGGAAAGCTGAAAGAACAACAAACATCAAAATAATAATCAAAATAATAATTCAATCAATCAATCTATCAATCAATCCAATTCTTAGTCAGTCTGTCTTTGTTGCCCTGATGAAGAACCTGTTAGGATTAAAAGCTAGGCTGTATATGACTCTCAAATTATCAATCAACTAGTCCTGTCATTTCATCAATTACTAGATCAATTTATAACTACACCACCCTTCAAGATTCTGGAAACCCAATAGACTCCTGGCAAGAAATAAATCAATCAATGTATAAATGCGTTGCTCGAAATTAACATAGGCCTGGCCTGCTGGCCCAGGGTTACAAAAATTAGCTTTGGGTCGCCAAATTTCATTAATCCTGATTTCCATTGACCTAAATGGGCAACAAAAATGTTTTGTCTATGTTGAGGGCAACCAGATGCAGGTTTCGGGCCACTAGAATTTGAAAAATCTTGTTCTTACTTCCCCAACTTGGCCACACATGCGGGCATAATTATAGTGTTGTGTAAAGCACCCTGTGCATTGACAATGCATGGGTACTGGTATTCAAGCATCTCGCACCCATGCATTAGAATGCACTGTCTGCTACAATGAAGTTGTATGTATGGGTGTCAATGGTCATACCTTAGTATGCCCATTTGACAACCTGGGTAGATGTGTACTGGGCCACAAGGCAAAACAAAAAATGAATTTCTAGCATTGATAAATGGAATAAATGCAAACAAGTTCTACCTCTTTGAGCTCCTCTGCAGGCAGATCAGCAATGTTCTGCAGCTTGTGCACTGACTGTTGATGCGTTTCCATGGAGACCTGGAATTCGGCCGATGCCTGGCGAAGGTGCCTAACAATGACTCCTAGACTGGGCGGCTTGGTGATGTCTAGCGGCTGAGTAGAAGATGCTACAAGTCAAATAATCAAAGGAAATAAAGAGAGTATTTGAATCAATTTCTTGAAATTGTATAAATTTAAATTTCCCAAGCATTTTAAACAGACTGCTGATGCGTTTCCATGGAAATCTGGAATTTGACCGATGCCTGGTGAAGGTGCCTTAGGCTGTGGTCACACGGTGCTTGCGATGGGTTGCGATGAGCTGCAATGGGTCGATTGTGCATATGAAAGACGGATATTGTCAAACTAAAGCATAACCATGATGTACATAACATTTTCACTGCAGCTCCGTACTGCAGCTATACAAAATAAACCCTACACGGCTTAGATAATAAGTGCAAAGGTTATTTGACCGAATCGAATGTGTCTTTTTCGCTCGCATACCATTGTGACGTTTGGTTATTTTGGACATGATCTGCCCTTCATAACTTCTATTGTCTTGTTGCAGGTGATCGCAAGCATCGTGTGACCACAGCCTTACAATGACTCCAAGGATAGCAATGTTTAGCGACTGAGCAGAAGATGCTACAAGTCAAATGATGGCAACGAAATAAATAAGGAAATCTATTTCTTAAAATTGTACACATTTCCCAAACATTTTTAAACCATCCTTTTTCATGTACGAGTAAAAATTGATATTTTGGCTAAATCGAGTTCTTCATACTATCTTGTGGGTCTCTATGTGATGCCAGCTGTTCAAATAATAATTATTTCTGATTTGGGGCATATCTATCAATTATGAAAGATAGCTAAACAAGGTTTCAACAAGGCTCCCCAATTATGAATATGTATAATCTCCAAAGTACAAAAAGGGACTTATTTTTTAAAAGTGCCCTTTTTATTATCAACCAACTTAATAGAAGTGAATCACTGAAAACATAACAAGAATCCTACAGTCTTTGGCATGCTTCACTGTCATACGAACAAAACCATTCTTAGAGAAAAGATAGTTGTATTGTTCTGCAGAACAGTGACCAAATTGTAGACATATGTTGAGTTTTCAAATTTTGATAGCATATTAAAAAAACAAAAAACCTCTGAAATTATTATGAATTCAAATCAAATCATTACCTTCCCGTCGCTGGTAGTCTCTTGCGACAGCCTCTTGAAGGTTCGGTGTAAAGAGGATCTGGCACTCATCAGCCGTGTTACCTGTTAAACAGTGTGGGTAAAAAGACTATTAAACCATAACTTCAACTTCAAAATGGCAGTAGTGATAATTAAAATAATAATGATAATAATAAGTGTAATTATGTTATTAATAATAATGATGATAATTAACGTCTCTCTTATTGACCATTTCAAAACCAACATAATTCTCTGTTTTGACATAAATGACAGGATGACGAACAAAAAATCATGTATGTCCGTATGTCCTACCTGAGCGAACAACAACAGTCCGGCAGTAGCCAATCACGTGCCCGATAATCTCCAGGTAGGCGCCGCGAGCGGTTTTGTGCACCCTCCTTTCTTCTTCCCCCTCTCTCTCCTCCTGATTGAAACTTGCACCCCTCTGCTGGCCCTCCCGGGATTTGAGGTCCTTCAGCCACTGGTCCAGGGGGGCGAAGCGGGGCACGAGAGCGAGAATTTGGCGGTGGAGGCGCGTCAGGTGGGTCTGTAAAGGTACGTGGGCAGGGCCGGAGAGCTCTAGGAGCGCTGGGTCGAAATAATCCACTGTGAGGAGAGTTGAAGTAAAAGAAACAAACACATTACATTAGTAAGAAAGGCAAATAAATATGGGTCATGGGGATGAGAATTTGGCGGTGAGGCGCGTCAGGTGGGTCTGTAAAGGTACGTGGGCAGGGCCGGAGAGCTCCAAGAGCGCTGGGTCAAAATAATCCACTGTGGTAAAAATTACAAAAGTAAAATAAATAAACAAATTAAATTAGAAAGAAAGGCAAACAAATATGGGTCATGAGGACGAGGATTTGGCAGTGGAGGGGCGTCAGGTGGGTTTGAAGGGGTACATGGGCAGGAGGGGCGTCAGGTGGGTTTGGAGGGGAACATGGGCAGGACCAGACAGTTCCAGCGTGCGGGTGTACTAATCCATGGGGAAATAATTAAAAAGGAAATAGACAAATGGGGAAAAGATTTTGTGGTAGAGGCGCAACAGGTGGGTCAGGTAGGGGTACGTGGGCAGGGCCAAAGGAAGATTACAAAAGGATTAATTGCAACACAAAGAGTTATGATTTTGGCAGTAGAGGCACCTCATATGAGATGGAGAAAAAATGTTTATTTCTAACATCGGGGAGTAGATGAATTCTTTACGCCCTTATTCATTAGTTGTAAAATATGATACCCCCACAATGAAATCAAATCAAATAATAATAATAGGACATTTATAGAGGCAAATTGCAATTAGCCTCTACGCTTTAATAATGACCTGGTCAACGGATACACTCTCTATCATTCCCGCAACAAAGTGCACAAATCAAGTAAACTCACCTCTCCCATGGACTGAGCATATGACCCCTGTAACAAGGCAAGCTCTTCCAGGGATTCCGTGTGGGGGCGCTGTTGCTGGTCTCGTAAAATGGCCGTGAACACATCGCAGTGAGCCACCACAAAGTGTAGCACCTGATATGGGAAGAACAGAAGAAATATTTGATACAAGGCTATCAATCTTATGATATTATGATAGATCAGTATCCATGCAATATCCTACAATCTTTATAGTCAATAATCGAACTTTACTACACACAGCATATATCTGTCTTTATATTAACATTTGCAAAAAATGACTAGTCATTTTCTTATGCATTGACTGCCAAGAGCAAGTGATGATTCTGCTAACTAGCCTAAAACTCAGTCAAATAGAATCGAATTACAGAAGCTAGGGATCATCCTCGCTGAAATTGTTTGACTCACTCATTGTAAATTGCAGAGACTGTATTAATCAAATGGGTTATAATGGGCATTTATTTGATATGGTCATAATTTTCAGGAGCTAGGGGTTCTACTGGCATCTGAACTTGTTATTTCACTGGTTGCCTCTTTGTGTTTACTGCCTAGTGAAGTGAGAATTGATGTGCAATAGAAAGTTTGTCATTTTCAGAGAGGCTAGGGTTTTTCTGGCTACAAGGTGATTACCTGACTGGTTGCCTCTTGTGCTGACTGCCTAGTGAAATGAGAATTGATGTGCAGTACCGCAAGACCTAAACAGAATATGATAAGCAATTTTCCAGAAATCTAGGGGTTCTGCTAGCTACAAGGTGTTACCTGACTGGTTGCCTCTTTGTGTTGACTGCCTAGTGAAATGAGAATTGATGTGCAGTACCGCAAGACCTAACAGAATATGATAAGCAATTTTCCAGAAATCTAGGGGTTCTGCTAGCTACAAGGTCTTACCTGACTGGTTGCCTCTTTGTGTTGACTGCCTAGTGAAGTGAGAATTGCTGTGCAGAGCCGCAAGACCGGAAACAGGAGTTGTCTGTAGCGACTCATTACGTCAGGAAGAAACGATTCCACTGCTATGGCCTCAAGTCCTTCTCCAAGTCTAGGGTGGCTGCAAAGCAACAAACATAATATATAAACACAAGCACCGCTTCATGAGTTTTTTCATTAAAGTCTTGCGCAACTTTTGAGGAATAATTTGCGACGACCGGGTTTACTGTGACAAAATCACGTCACATTTTGTAAGTGAATGTCGGCCCAGAAATCGCTCTGTTCTGTGATTTGTGTGCAAATCCTATGGAAATTTTGTTCTTTCCAGGATTCATCAAACCATTATTTTTCATTCTAATCACTGTAATTATTTTATTTATGGCTAAAATGAGTTGAACAAGGTCTCTAGTTGATTCCCTAAAAAAACAATAAAATACACTGTAGAAAAACAAAGAAATACATAAGAAATTTTCAAAACAAAGAAACACATGAGGAAAATTTTGCCTGCTGCAATCTTTAATGTTGGATTATTGTTTAATGTGCATAAAATAAGCATTTTCCAAAACAGTAATTAGTGATTTATATGTTCAAAACTGTGATGGTTTCAAATGGTTTCAACATTGTGCACTGCCCATATTACCACACCACATCCACAACAAATTACTTGAAGAGATTTATTTGCATAGCCTTCAAAAATACCTGAAGTGTTGTGTTCTGGGCGAAGGTCGATGAACCTGCACTGGCCTAGTCTCTCCATCAGACCCGTTTGAAGCAGGGACAGGGATCCTGAGGCTGTCTCAGCTACTCTTGTCAGGAAAGAACTACAGATTGGAGGGGAAAATAAACAAATTAGCAGAATTAATGCATATGTCATTCAAAATCATTTTTACAATCTTGATTAATATCAACACTTGGTGGTGAAGTTCTTTAGTCCCAGAATAATTAAATATCAATGGGGGGAAAACACATCATAGAATTAATGACCATCCTATCAAACCCATCATCACAACTGTGGGTTGAAAGTGAATGAAGCTGCACTGGCTTAGTCCTTCCATCAGACCTGTTTGGAGCAAAGCCAGGGAGACGAGGCTGCCTTGGCTTCTCTTGTCGAGAAAGACTACAAAGCGCTTAGAGACATAAATTTATTTTTGTGATTATGCGCTGTATAAAAATGGTTATTATTAATATTACAAAAACATGGTATGATCACCATCATTAAGAACATCATGATCACCACCATCATCAGCAGCAGGTTTACTACCACGAACATAATCATTTCATCATCATCATCTTCAACACCATCACCAAAATTATCATCATTATCATCATCGTCATGCACAATCACCTCCCCCATCAATATTGCTGGGGTCATCATTATCAATCTAAAACTAGCAAATTACCCGGTCACCAGATCTTTGAGTAAGATAATGTTGTATGTTGTATATTTGTATTCGTTATTTTTTGTATCTATCCTGTAAAAAACATTTGGTCAATTAATGGAATCTCTGTTTGAATGGTTATGATATGATTTAATAAGTGTATAATTAAAAATACAATCTCATATTCACAGGCATATGCGTACACGGGGGGGGGGGGGGGGGGGGGGTTTCAAATTTCACTTTGATGAAAAGGGCTGTTTATGGGTTTCCCCCCCCCCTCAAAAACATATTCACGGACACCATGAACCCCCCTCACAAATTCTTCACCGACACCCCGCCCCCCTTTTGAAAGAATCTTCACCAGTACCCCCTCTCGAGAATATCTTCATCGACACCCCCCTACTCGCGTCGAAAAATATTCACCGACAACCCCCCCCCCCTCGAAAATCTTCTCCTACACCCCCACCACCCCCCTTCGAAAGAATCTTCACTGTTACTCCCTCTCAATAAAATCTTTACTGACACCCCCCTAGAAAATTCTTCACCGACAACCCCCCCCCCCTCGAAAAATCTTCACAGACACCCCCCCCTTTCAAGATTCTTCACCGACACCCCCCCCCCCCGGTGGTGATTCAATCTCATATTCAAAGGCATATGGGTACCCGGGTTGGGGGGGGGGGGGGGGTGAGGACACCCACCCCCCTTACAAATTCTTCACCGACACTCTCCTCGAAAATTCTTCACCGACAGCCGACACCTGACCCCTCAAAATGTTGGTTGAGGAAATAACACCCCCCCCCCCCTCAAAAAATATTCACGAGACACCCACTCCCCTCACAAATTCTTCAGCGACACCGAAAGAATCTTCATGGTACCCCCTCTCGAAAAAATCTTCACTGACACCCCCCTCGAAAAATCCCCCACCCCCCATCGAGATTCTTCACCAACATCCCTCCCCCCTTCGAAATTCTTCACCGCCCCCCCCCCACGAAATATTTGACCGACACCCACCTCGAAAATTCTTCACCGACACCCCCCTCGAAATCTTGACCGACACCCCCTCGAGTTACTTGACCGACACCCCCCTCGAAATACTTGGCCAACACCCAGCCCGTCGAAAATTTTGGTTGACGCAATAACCCCCCTACCCCCCCCCCCCCCCCCCCCCTTGTAAAAACCCTAGGTATGCTGCCAGCGATCACATGTCAAACAATAAACAGTATTAATTAAATCGTTGTCAAGTAGATCAATAACCCTAATTCCTTGCTCTTCTTGTTTACACGTTATTTACAAAAAGCAACATTTTTTATACTTCAGTTACAACAAAGTATGCACTTCGAGCAAACATTTACAATTAGCCTGTATTCAGAAAATTAAACCAGTGACAGAGAGAAACCTATTTTGGTAGCCGTATACCCTGTTTTGCCAATTTTGTGAATATCGTGTTGAAAATGTGAACAAAAATCACCGATCAAATTCAGTCATGCATATGAGTGCATATTAGATACTGGGACACAAGAAACGTGACATTGACACCAAAATATTAATTGCTGTAAAAAGCAATGCAAACACATTTATTTACAAGTTTAACATTGTCCAACTCAATCCAAAAGTTAGAAAGATAGTTCAATAACTCCAAGTAGTCTTTTTAGCAGTTTGAAATGTTATTGTTTTCAGTGCTCACGTACGTAACATGGTGTCCTCCTAATGTATGATTACATGACTAAAATACTTCATTCGAAATCATAACTGGGTAGTTCCATTTCCTACCGCAACTTGTCCATAATGAAACATGACATGAAGTTCTGACCCTGATATGGCTAATGTTATACCACATATAATTGTAGGACACCGTTACGTAAGTGAGCACTGTAGGAATATTTAATTTAATTATCATTTCTGCATGTTAACCAACCAAATACCCCTATTGTTTACTTAAGATCAGTTTTCTTCTTTCATGTGTGGGTTTGGTTTTAATGCATACTTTCAAACTTGCTGACAAAAATATATGTTTAAAGGCAATATTACGTATGTAACATGGACACCAAACTATGAAAATATAAATAAATGAAAATAAAATGTAGCAGGTACTTCATTTCAGTGACCCAGAGGCAAAAACTACTTATTGCTGGTATTTGGAGCTGTAATACCTGGATTGTGACTTGCTGACAAAATATATGTTTATGGCAATATTACGTATGTAACATGGACACCAAATAGTCAAGTCATATATGAAAATAAAGATAATTGAAATAAATGAAGCAGGTACTTCACTTCAGTGACCGAGAGGCAAAAACTACTTATTGCTGGTATTTTGAGAGCTGTAATACCTCTGATTTTGATGATGTGGAAAGCCTGTTAGCCATCTCGATTGTAGTGCTCACGTACGTAACCATATGATACAAGGTGGACACCAAAAGTATATGGGGTTCTATGTGCGATCGAGGTCCGATTGAAAAACAACAATTCCGTAGTTTTGTACCAGACACCTATGCAGACACCAAGGGTATTTTATTTCAAAGTTGACAGTCTACAGATTGAAAACATGTGGGTACATGATGCATGCTTATGTACGTAACAGGTGGACACGAAAACAAAGTCAAATGAACATAGACAAATTTTATACATAATGTAATCGATAGACAAAGCAGCACTTATTTTTTCCTTTCAGACTTGGGTCTTGGATGAGAATAACATTGGCAGAATTAACTGATCACATTCATGAGATGAATGCTGACTATATCTTACGTACGTAACATCTTGGACACCAAGAGTTACGTACGTGAGCATGTTTTCATTTGCTCTCTATTTTGAAAACATGTTATCATATTGAAATAAACAAGATTGGTCTGGAATCGCACACCAATGTTCTCAAACATATTTAGTTAAGGAAAGTGCAGGCCATAAAGAGAAGTATTTACTTAGCATGATTTATCATTATGTTATTAATGTCACATTTTGGTGTCCTTTTTTAAAGAAAATATTTCAGAAAAATTGAATTTACTAAAGATCAAAATGTTCATGTCTCCTAAATTTATCTTATGTATCACCTGGCTATATATGGAATACAAAGAAGTAAAATATGACCCTTAAAGTGACAAGAATATAGTTTTGTAATGAATTAAAGTCACAAGAAAAAAATCTCTCCAGTATCAAATATGCACTCATATACGGACATGTACAATCACACGAATGTGTGTACAATGTAGTAGATTGTGTGTTGACAATGCACAGATGCCGGACCTACAATATTCCGCTACTCTGTATATAGTCTATGCAAATTCGCCGCCCGACGGTCGCTTTCGCTTTTGGAATGTACCGTCCGTTTCTTGATAGAAAAACTATTCGAAAATCAGTCATTACAATTTTTAAATCCATATTATTTAAAAGTTTGAAAAACAACAATTCGCAAGCAAATTACGATAGTCTTAATTCAGGCGCACACAGCGGCACACGTGTTATTTCCGATTTGACAGGCATACGATAATGTGTGTAAGTAATTTACAACGTATCGATTCCAGGCTGAACAAAGACTACATAATGAAAGGTCATTTCAGCAACACACTTTTCACGGTACTTCCGTCGCAAGCATGTGCGATGATCAGCGCTCGACGCGACTGCATGGCAAATGAACGTGGAATATTGGCCGATTCATAACTGACCACTGGTCAAACTGACCCCGACCTGACCCAGACCACAAACCTCTATGGGTCATCACCAATCACTACCCAAAGTTTGATGTTGGTGCCTCAATGCACTACGAAATGCATAGAGGGACAGACAGACAGACAGACAGACAGACATACATGATCGGCTACTTTAGTATAGTAGATTTGTATCTCACCATGGTTGATTCATAGATGTAGAGTGCTTTCATTGGCTCTGGGGACGGGTGAAGGCAGTTCTGGAGGGCTTGGTCCATGTGGAACAGGCCCTCGATGAAGTGCCTCAGGTATCCCTTGGAGGCCAGGTAGCTCAGCCAGTTGCCACGGCGATCAATGCCGGTGATCGCATCGATGACAGACAGGGCTAGTGTCTGGAGAAAAAAATTGAACATTACAAAAATAGGCTAAGATTGTCATGCATGGAGATGTTGAGGGCACTTTTCAAAATGATATACACAGAAATACAATATAAATACTAGAACCCCAACTGAATAAGCGTATAGCGTTTTAACCACAGAGATAGGCCACACCTTTATCAGCAAGTTTTTGAAAATACGCACCGAATGTCATGCAAATGAGGTAGTACATCAGATTTTTTTCATTTGAATAAATGATCAGACGTGGATTCATTGGATAAATTAACACATTACGCAAAAAGCTAAAGTAATTACGCATTGCGCACTTGCAGTTGCCATGGCATTTAAACACGCACTTCTCAGCAAAATTGCGCTTCATAATACCAAAGACGCTTAAGTATTCTAATTCATCTCTATTATTTTAATTACGCGCAGTACTAACAGTTACGCGATGTCATGTATTTAATTGCGCACAGTCAAGAAACAGGGGATTTCCCTACTAGAATCAAAATATTGTTTTTCATTGTGACGTCATAACAGAGGCATACCATAAATTCGTGCGTGATAATTGTGAAGTTCGCGCCCGCGCATTATTATGAATGAATTTACGCTAATATTACCATGGCAGCCAGTCGAATTAACATACAAATCGGTGGTTCTCTTCATTAAAAATTTGGCCAATTTCCATTTTGAGTTGGGGGGGGGGCCTGATGATATATGGCAGTTTCCCATTCCAGACTAGGCTAGTTTGTTCATACTACTTAACTACTGAACCAGTGTGTATTGCACACCGTGTACGAGGCATTGTCAATATAGCAAGAATGAGAACCACTTCGAACAAATTCTAACAGAATGATCAGTTAATTAAAAAATATAGAGAAACTGACCAGAATTATAATATGACTGAAAAAGAGCAAAGAAAATGGGATTCCAGCGGGATTCAAACCCGAGACCTCCGGATTGCTGGACCGGCGCTCTTACCGACTGAGCTATAGAAAACCCTTTGTTCGGTGTTCGTTCCAGAAACCCCTTAGCTTTCATTGCTTGGATGGTCAGAAGCTATTATAAACCCGACAATTATCAGTTGTGAGTTTTCATGTTCCACGTTTCCATGTTCACCTACCAAATCTGCCGATCAGCACGAAGCTGCACGATAGAATCTTTCATGTGTGAACTCACTATGCAACATTTCCAACTTTCAATCAAGGAACTAACAAAACCTACAAATCTCTCACCCTTCCGAGTTCATGGCCATCACAGGCGTCGCGGCACACCAGGTCGCAGAACGGTTCGCCAAATTCACGAATGACGGCGAGATTGGCGGTCGTCACTCTTTCGTACTCCTCGAGGAAGGCCGAGTTGAGGGCGGGGGCGCCCTGCAGGGTAGGGATTTCTTTTGGTCGCTGGGGGATCTGCAGGTAGTTGAGCAACGCCCCGTAGAGGTTCGTGCGAACCCTTTGCTGCACGCCACCTATTGATGTAAGAAATGAATTTGATTTTTATTGAGGATATATCGAAGGCTTAACAGAATTTGAGTATGCTAAAGGACCTTAGAACATGGAATACCTGCTTAGTTGTGATCGGGTACATCTTGAATATTATGTTTTTTTTAGATTGGGGGGGGGGGGGGGGGGGAGGGGGCTGTTCTATACAAGAGTAGACCATGGCACTTACAGGTTAAATTGAAATGACGAGTCACAGTTAAATATTCAAGTCGACAAGAAGTTTACAACTCAACACAACAAAAAGAGAGACTTACTTGTAGACGAGATGAAAGTCAGCAGATCTTTGAGGATGCGGGTCAACGACACAACTGGGATCTTGGATCCTTTCCCTCCTCCTCCTCTGCTTCCTCCCGTTGCCATGGTAACTGCAGAGGCATCCAAAGATGCGCTGGGCGTCTGAATCATCGAGCCGTCCAGGACGTGCACGTACTGGGAGGTCATTAGCGACGGGATGGATTGTGACTGTTCGGAGAGCGTGCACTGGCGAAGCGTCATGGAGAGGAGTAGGAAGGCACCGGCTACCGGCGAGGTTAGCTCAGATACAGAGTCTTCGTCATTCACCTATGAAGGTACAAAGTAATTGAATGATTGATTGATAAAATGCCTGGATTATGATTGCTAGGAAAGCATGCACTGCCGAAATATCAACGATAGCAGTAGAAAAGCATGGGCCACGGGCAAGGTTAGCTGCGATACAGAGTCTTCTTCATTTACCTATGATGTTGATGAATTGATGATTTATTAATTGATTGATTTATAGAGAAAATGCATGCTCGGAGAACGTGTACTGGCGAAGCGTCATGATTAATTGAATGATTGCTTGATTGACTGACTTGATGGATGACTGACTGACTGACTTATTGATTAATTGATTAATAACTGATAATTAATATATCTTTACCTTTGTAAGTAATTCCTGTAGGACTTCAACTGTGACGGCTTGCCTTGTATCCAGGGGAAGAGCTTCAGGTGGAAGTGATGTAAGAAGAACCTCTAAAACCTGCCTCCATGCATCAAAGGCATGATGCTTGGCGGACAGCAGTTGACGTACGTTGTTTCGTGAGAGCGCTGTGCGCAGGATCTCAAGAACCTCCTGTGAATTAGGATCAGTGAATAATAGGGTTATGTTCAGAATATACATTTAGTTTCAGTAACTTTCATATTCATCACCATTTCCATCAAAATCATCATCCTCCTATCCAAAATTGTATACATTTCTATTTCTATGTAAGTGGAGCTAACAAAACTAGATGGATCTTCGACTGCGCGCAGTCGAAAATTATGCCTCCGCTATCACGCGATTGTAATATCTTGAATTAATTTTTGTTCTCATATATTTCAAGTTCTGTGACCTTGACCATATGACCCCAAACTTTGATGGCTACATTGGCTCCCGAAACATTCAGGTACCAAGTGAGATTGAAATCCGACATTTAGTTCTTGAGATTTTGCCATTTCAAGCTTTTTTGCAGAATGTGACCTTGACCTCAACCTCATGATCCCAATATGTTATGGCTACGTTGACTCTTTATGATACATTCAGGTACCAAGTTTGATTGAAATCTGATATTCGGTTCTTGAAATTTTGCCATTACAAGCCATTTTTGCATATATATTGTGTCCTGTGACCTTGACCTTTGACCTCATGACCCCTAAATCGAATCCGATCATTGCCACCCAGATGTGTACACTCGTACAAAGTTAGAAATTGATCCGTCAACCGGTTCTTGAGATATCGCGAGAAAGAGGCATTTTTTCACATATATCGAGTCCTGTGACCTTGACCTTTGACCTCATGAACCCTAAAATGTAATCAAATCATAACCACCCCAATATGTACACTCATACCACGTTTGAAATTGATCCGTCAACCGGTTCTTAAGATATCGCGAGAACAAAGCATTTTAGCACATATATTGAGTCCTGTAACCTTGACCTTTGACCTCCTGAACCCCAAAATCTAATCAGATCATTGCCACCCCAATATGTACACTCATACTAAGTTTGAAATTGATCCGTCAACCGGTTCTTGAGATATCGCGAGAACGAGGCATTTTTGCATATATATTGAGTCTTGTGACCTTGACCTTTGACCTCATGACCACTAAAATCTAATCAGATCATTGTCACCCCAATATGTACACTCATACCAAGTTTGAAATTGATACGTCAACCGGTTCTTGAGTTATCGCGAGAACGAAAACGGGACGTACGGACGGACGGACGGACGTACGTACGGACGGACGGACGTACGTACGGACGGACAACCCGAAAACATAATGCCTCCGGCCACTTCGTTGGCGGAGGCATAAAAATCCAGAAACTTGGGGTCCAGGGGGCGGTAGCCCCCTGGCGGGGTTGCGCCCCTGCCCCATAGCGGGGGTCCAGGGGGGAGCAGCCCCCGGCGGGGTTGCAGGGGCAACGGAATTTTAGAAAAAAATCCGGATTTCAGTCCAAATCCGGAAAACTTACATCCCTGTATTGCTAACTATGATGAAGATTTGGTCTAAAAAATATGATTAATTGCAATCATCATTTACCATTACGGTTATAACAATTTCCCATACCCATTATCCACCTCCTCCTCCTCATTATCACCTTCATCATTCTATTCACTCATATCCTCCGTCTCAACATCATTACCACCATCTCAAACACAAAGTACAGTCTCTTACCCTCTCGACCCGTGACCTCTGACCTGCGGCCGTACCCGAGGCACCGTGGCGATTGAGCTGCTCGACTAGAATCCGGTGGAGAAGTCGCAAGTTGCAGAGCGCAATCCCGTATTCGTTCCTCTCCTCACAACCAGCCATCGTCTGCTCAACACCCGCTGGCTCGAAGGCCTCCAGACGGAGGGGGACAGGTAGCTGCTGGGAGAAATCGATGGAATCGAGCAGTTGGAGTATTCTTCGCCTCATCTGCATACCTGTACGTGAAAATAAGTGAGATTTTTTGTTGCAAATAGGATTTTTTTATTATTAAAGAATAAAAGGCATACATTTCATTTCATTAGAAGAATCTCTGGACTATTACTATCATAATCATCACTATCTTGAAAAGTATCTTTATATTTTTTTAGCGTTTTCAAATCAATCAGAAATATATCCACATTTAGGTAGACATTACACAAAATATAACCCCATTCATTCTCCTATTACCATAATCCAAGCAATAAGGTAAAAGAGAAATGTGAAAAACAAATGATTTTGTTTCAATTTGATAGAGTAAATGGATTACTTTAAACTTACCTGCCCCACCGGTCTCGCTTTGTTGCTGCAGCACCGTTGTACCCAGGGCACTCATCTCCGCACCGAATGTGGTCTCCCCAAATCTGTCTGCATCACCAGATCCATCACCTGAAAGTTTCAAGAGAAACAGTTTGAATTTTTTTTTATTGTTCAAGCCCGAATATTACATCACACCATGATGTAATTACAATAACCCCTTTAAGAAAATGTGACTCTTCCATCAACTCACATCTTCAGAAATCGTATTACTTCAGTCTACAGTGAAATTGCTTGTTACCCGATTTGTTTTTCCTCATTAATGTTGTAACTTAAATTTACTAACATCTTAGACTTTAGGTGAATCATCCAGTAGTAGATGCAGCAAATGTTGGATGTGGGAGCGTTAAATATTGATCCATCTCATTATTAGCTCTACAGCCATACCTTTACCATTACCACACAGCCAAAATGATAGCAATATAATTCAGACAATCATCACCATCAACAAGAAAATAGATATATTAAAATTACCACCGGCAGAGAATAGAGCGGGCGAATCTTCCAGTAGGAGACAGAGCAAATGTTGGCTGTGGGAGAGTTATCCTGAGCTCCACTGCTACAGCTTACGACTAAAGTCCTCTGCAGACAGAGCCGACTCGACCAGATTCGCCTGGTTTTAATTAATTGGCTCAGTTTTCAGTGCCTGGCGACATACATTTTGCCAGTCGAGAGACAGTCGGATGCCAGTTGGGGCCAATTCAACACGATGAATTGGAACCGACCGACCGACCGGGCCCAACTCTAGCCTGATTGAAACCAGTCGGATCGGGTCGAGTCGGCTCTTTCTGCAGAGGGCTTAAGTAGCCTCACACTCATTAAAAAAAAAAATAATTCACAAGATCACCAACATCAATAAGGAAAATTGATATATCGCATTTACCATCGTCTGAGACTAGAGCGGGCGAATCTTCCAGAAGAAGACGCAACAAACGTTGGCTGTGGGAGCGTTGACGATTGATGGCCGTTATCCGGAGCTCCACTGCTACAGCTTTCAGCAACCATGCCTGTTGGTTCAGGAGTAGCCTCTCTTCTGTTTGTTCTGGCAAAGAAAAATTATGAAAACAAATTATCGTATGGTGAGGTCACTAGTTTCATGTGTCGCCGCACAGGCATTAAATAAAGATTATTCTGCTACCTTTTACGAATACAAAGTTCACATATTTTTCATGACAACCCCTGATCTGAAACTATTTTTCTAGTTTAATAATTTTGGATCATACCTCCATGCTTATTTGAGAAGGGTGCATGCTTCAGATGTTTGTAGAAGAAATCTTGCGTTGTCCGCAGGTATCGCATGGTGGGGGCGCTAGTCTCTCTATCGGCACACAGGCGATAAACGAGCTCGTAGGCCATCTCAGCGAGCCGCGGTGTGTTGTGAATTGCAGAGGGACCGGATCGAGCAGTGATTCCGCGTTCCAGAATGGCTATCACGGCATGCAGGCATGTGCGTGGTGAGCCTAGCACACCTGTCAAATGTTCAGAAAATAAGAAAATGACAATTACATAGCTGAAAATTATTACCTACATATCAACAAATATGTAATTCTACACCACCACAACAATCATTATCAATATCCCAATTATGGACGTGAGAAGGATTAGTGCGTGCAGTGTTTCCCCACTTTAGTATATACCCAGGGAGCAAACACCCCTTTTTTTAGGATATCATACATGGAATGTTATAAAAGGTTGTTCACCAGAAATGTCTTCTAGGACCTTCTAGGATCACAACCTAGGTGGACAACCTCGCGATCTAGCTACTGGAAGTTCACAAAACGTGTACAAACGATTTAACCCATAATGTACGTTAATAGCGCCTTAAATCCTTAGGGTTCATGAAGGTTTGTCTGTGCTATTTACAAAATTACACGACAAAGCATAATGATATCATCACATCGCTTCAGATTTGTATTCTGTAGAGTCGTGTGCATCTTTTGATACCACATTTGACTACATAATATCTTCGGTTAGTGTGTCACGTGTCATTTTAAGTCACGTGTTATACAAACGACTTGAAATTGCACGTTCAGTTATATACAAAAACGCATTAAAATGCTCAAGATATTTAAAACGTTACACATTTTGTATTTGAAGTTCATCAAATGGCATTCAATTTAATTTTTAAAAGTTTTTGAAATGATATAAACAAAAACAACAGAATAATAAAACACATAAACAATTGAAAACAATAAAATACATAGGAATATGAGTTCCTTATAGTGTATTGTTGGTATCTGATTTTACTAAATCATTATAATATAGGTAAAATAGGTTTGATAATGAAATGTACATATTGTAGAATGAGGACATATATATTGATTATAGAGTACAGGTATACAATAGACCTTAATCAAGAATATAATACAATATGAACCATTTAATAAAGTGATTTTCTTACTAATAACAGTTTAATGATGTATCTGTCAAAAATGCACTTATATACAAGTCATGTACTTGTACGTATGTGTGTTACGTATTTTGCCAATATTAACATGGAACTAATACAGAAGTCAGCAATGAGTGTAAATATTTTGTAGGCGTAGCCTGTAGGGAAAGATAAGGGAAAATAAATGAAGCGGCAAAGGCAGTAGCGCTTACCTCAACTCTCAGTCGAATTATTGTTAATTTGTTAAGTAGGAAGATTATTTGTATTCATGTACACGATAATACAATCAAACACAGTAATGGGCATGGACAAAAACAATGATATAAAATGATATTCGTACCAGAGAAAAACAAAGTGACCTACTCTACATCTTTAAACAATGTTACAATTTGTGTTAATGTTGTAGGCCATTTTATGAACCATCGTACACTTTTAAGTTATACTGCATGGTACATCATTGTTTCAAGTAGTCCACATAATTATAAGTTGTATTTGACTCATAGAAATGTTCATTGGACTAGTAGGACACACATGTATATCATGAATGAGCACTTAACATTTAGAAAAACACCTAAAAATGACCTATACTGTTTGAATCCGTGACATTGCATACTACTCGTTGATGGTGACCTAACCTCCCATTGAGAAGCATGTTCTATATTGGGAAAAGATCCTCAAGAGGGATCACTATAAACAGCTTGTATATGGCACCTTGTCAATAATTTGAATCCTCGAACTGGTCGGGTTGATGGTTTTAACAAATATGGTTATATCAGGTGACTGTACATGATACATTGTGTATGATCTTAAATGACGTTAGTTCTAGAGGGGTATCATTCATAAAAATGCTTATTAAGTTTACATCAGCATAATCCACAAGTATAGTATAGGTTATTTGTCAAAATGCCAATAAACTATATATTGGCATCTGACAATAACTGGTTTCTTTATATGATTATGTAGCCTCATGATTGTGGTTTTATTGATCACTTTGCAGTTTTCCCCTATTTAAAATTCTTCATCATGCCATACTTTATAACGATTCTACCCCTTCATTTAGCACAATTTTGGAATATGAATAGACTTATACTTGCACTAGTAAGCTGTCATTTCTTTCCTGCTTGTGGTACTGTCAGTGTCATGTGTAAAAAGTGCATTGACATGTTCTTGCTGTTGTTTGGATTAATTTTGTGCCCGGAAGGATGGAACGTGATTCATTAGCACTGTATTCATATACAATGTGCCAGGCTGGAAGACTCCCATGTGAGTTAGAAATGTGCACTCTTGTGTGCTGGATTGATTGCAGTATGTATTCAATGACTGGGGATAAACATAATGACGCACCGCGATCGTCATACATTGATACGCTCGCTAAATCATAACATCCATTTTATCATTATAATTATTAAATGTAATTATTATTATGTATTTCTTTGTTTCAAATTCTTTTATTTTGTATTGTTTTATCCTTTGTTTTGCTAGTTTACTGTTTTTTCATCTTACTAAATGTCATCGAACATGTATAAGGTTCTACAGCTAAATATTTGTGTCATTCTATAATCTGCAACATTTCCACATATATTTGTCAATATGTGTATGTGAAATTTCACATTCTATATCTGACACGTGACATATAAAAGGCACGTGACAAAAAAACAATAGAAGTAAAAAGGCAAAATTTGGTATCAAAAGATGCACAACTATCTGTGAAAGACATATTCGAAGCAATTGGATGATAGCAGCATGCGTTTGGGTGTAATCGTGAAAATACCAGAGGAGGATGTTCATGAACCCTAAGGATTTAAGGCGCTTTTAACGTACATTAGGGGTAAAATCCTTAATATGTGTTTTCTGGTCTTCCAGTAGCTAGTTCGCGAGGTTGTCCACCTAGGTTGTGCTTCTACGAGGTCCTAGAAGAGAATTCTGGGCCCAAACCTTTTATAACATTCCATGTATGAAAAAACCACTTTGCTCCCTGGGTAATAGCTATCACGGCATGCACGCATGTGTATGGTGAGCAAAGTACACCTGTGCAATTATAATATGTAAAAAAGAAATAGAAAGAACAATTGTCTTCATCATCATCATCATCCTAAGGGACATCATTATTATCATAATCATAATCAAAATCATCAACGTCATCTTATTTCAGTCACACAAATATCCTCATCCTCACCTTGATGATCATAACCACATTTACCAACAATGGTTTTTTCTCCTCAATATAAACATTATCATCATCACCTTCATCATTGTTGTCACCATTATTCCCATCACAATCACCACCATCACCATGCCATGACATCTCCATCACTATCACAATTATCCTCATCATCAGCATCACTACCACTAGCACCACCACCATTACCACCATCATCACAGTCACCATCATTATTATCATGAACACCATCACTATCACCATCATTATCATCAACACCACCATGACCACCACCATTACCAACATCACCATCACCATCCCCATCATCATCATCATAATCATCATCATCATCATCATCTCCATCACCATCATCACCATCACCATCATCATCATCAACATTACCATCATCATCATCATCATCACAATCTCACCTGGGTCCTGCAGCTCAGTCTTGCTGACTGGTTTCCTCGTGTTGTAGCCGAGGAGGTAGTGTGTGAGGTTGGGTCCCGGCTGGGACAGCGAGTACAGAAGCAGGCGCATCACGTAGAGACGGATGTTGCTGCGTATCCGCGACGTCTCATCGCTAGCGCTGCTGTCATCTGGGGACAAAATAAAATGTCACAGAACTGTTTAATCTCTGAAGGTTGGCATGGTAAAGAGGAGGTTTACTGGACATCACATCAGAGTTCTTTCTGGGAAGAGTAGTCCTGCAAACCCACTCATTGCGTGGTGGTGTGGCAAGATTGGTAGAGCGCGCGCTTTCCAATCATGAGATCCCGAGTTTGAACCCAGCCCACTCCGTTTGTCCTTCAGCAAGGCATTTAATCCACATTGCTGCTCTCTACCCAGGTATATGAATGGGTACCTGGTCTGGTGGACCATAGCTTGGTGCAACTAAAGGGTTGCCCGCGGCTAGTATGCTCCCGGGGATTTAAGAATGTGTACAAGATAATCGTGTGGTTCTGAACTGTATCAAATGACCAGGGATAATAATAAGCGCTTAGAGGCTCTTCTGCATTAAAGGGGAATTCCACCCCAGAAATGTGATGTTTGCTATAAAATGAAGTGAATATGAAGAATCATGATCGAAAATCTGAGCCAAAACGGTAGAGCAATAAAAAAGTTATGACAGGATGAACTTTGCTCCGATTTTTAGTATCGTTCACAATTGCTATCGATCGTGACGTCACTTGCGAGCTGCAGCCATTTTGACTTCTACATGGAAATTTTATAAAATTTAAATTTTCTTAATAACAAAGCAAATTTATAAGCTTACAAATTCCAAAGAGGTTGGCCCATCGATATTCTTCTATGAATTCGATAAAACAAGCAGAGAAAAATTAATTTTTAGCAACGAAAATAAGAAATAAGTGTATTTTCATGTACCGTATTTGTCGGTGTATTAACCGCACCTTTTTTCTCAAAAAAAAGCTCCAAAAAGGGGGGAGCGGTTAATACACGGAGATAGGAAAATTGTACACGCAAATTGCCTAGCCAGCGCCGGGCCCTAATACGATGCGGTTAATACACGGAGATAAGATTCACAAGTGACCAAAGTCCACCTCAGCAAGGCATTCATACTCATACGATGCACGGAAAATACAAGCATATTCCCCCCAAAACAAGTCATGCAGTGTCTTTTATGTTTCTCTTTTACCTCTTCCTAAATATTGCTCGTTGTTGCTGCGAAAGCAGCTTTGAAGATTCACGATCATTGCTTCGATCTTAGTACGAATCCTAACATGCACCCGGCCGCGCGACTGGCACTTGGCCGAGCATGCAGCTGCAGGCGGGGATTCTCTTTCCCGACCCCCGGCCGCCGATGCTCCAATACAGCCCGCCATATCACTCATATACTTTGCGTGCAGGTTATCGGGTCTATTTTGTTACGCGAGATCCATCCGCCGGGGATTTCCCCAATTCCCGGCGGATGGATCTCGCGTAACAAAATAGACCCATAACCTTCACGCAAAGTGTATGAGTGATATGGCGGGCTATCGGAGCATTTGTTTAGTACCGGGCGGACTGGATGTCAACGTTTGAGAATCGTTTCATCCATGTCGACGATCGACGACGATCGTATGCCGTATTACTCGCTATTATTACTTACTATTTCTGAAACAGTTTTCAAGAGTAGATTCAACATAATTTGAACTAGAAAGAAGGAATAACATTAAGGTACATTTTTTTTTAAATCTCCGTTCTGATTGTTTTATTGGTGAAATCTTCGTTTTGTTGTCTAACGTTTTATGTAGTCCCATGTGTAGTGATCCGTGTGGCAAATTCAACAGAAGTTATAGATTCTTCTGCTGTGAAGAAGGCCTGATAATTTTCTTTATTTACTTCGGAGACTTCAGTAAATAAAACAAAATTCATATGCAAAAATTCTCTGATAGATAAGCTATTTTTGGTACCTTTCCTAAGAAAGTGCTGACCATCTAAAGACTAAAAATCAAGAATTATACTATCAAAAATTTTTTTTTTTCATGGAAAAACGGCCAAAGTTGGGGGTGCGGTTAATACATCGGAGCGGTTAATACACCGACAAATACGGTACTAAAGCCATGGCGAGTTGCTCGTCAATGATGTTGCATATGGCGGCAATTTTGAAACGATCCCTCATTACTACATGATGTTCAAATGGGTATAACTCCCGTGTTTCTTGTCCAATTTTGATCAAATTTTCACCAATTATGCCTCTTATTCTGCTTATTCAAATAACGAATGGTTTTATCAGGCCCGGAATACCCCTTTAAGCGCTATACAAATACGATCTATTATTATTATTGTTATTGCTCAATGTTTTGACAAGTATATTCTGATCGTCAACAGGATAACTTTTTTTTCATCATACATGTACTACTCATATGTCTGGAAGTTGTTTTGTCTGTTCATATTCCATGTGAAAATATTTGATTTGGCTTCCATAAATGAACCCCACTTTGCTCCATTCGTATGCATATTTGTACAACTTCCAAACACAGTTCTGTTATTTTCTTACATTTTCCAATATGAAAAAGTATTTGATATCAACATAAGCTGTTGCATAAAATATGCAATCAATCACAAAGTTGCTTAAATGCAAATCAGAAATTACACGCATTTAGGCCAATCAGATTGCGCATTTGGCATTTACAGACTTGCCATTGATCGCAACTCTTTATGCAACACCCCTTAGATTGTATAAAATGTAAATGATGGAAATATATCATTAAATCTATGTGAATACTTACCACAGACTTTCATACAATAATGCACAATTACAGGATAACTAATTGCCAGAATATTAAGTAACATCACAGTACCTTCATCCTCCTCTTGGAATGATTCCTTCTCCGGCTCTTCAAGGTCTTCCACCTCCAAAGACTCCACAAAGGCATGCAGGATTCGACCCGATTCATCCTGAGAAGAACAAAAACCACACACAAATAAAACTGATGAAGTTTGTATTGCAACTTTTTAGCACAGAAGATTTAAATTGTAATAATAAGAATGATAATTTCAATTTATATAGCACTGAATGTGATACAATATCATCTCTAGAAAGCATCTTTACATAGTTAAAGGGATCTAGTAACTTTGTTGATGCAATGTATATTGTTGTTATCTCATATGTCCACAGGGTATTGGGTGAAAATTCCGAGTCAAATGGACATTGCATGGCCAAGTTATGAGCAAAAATGCAAAGTGATATTCACTAACTCACTTTGTACACGGTAAGAAAAACTCCGGGGGAGTTTTTCTTATCTGAATACTTCGATCGTACATATCTTTGTAACGAAAGGGAAATTTGAAAAACCGAAACCTGTCCCATGATTTTATTGTTCATACGAATACAACAAGGTATGAGGGAACTGCTAGAATGAAAATTTTATTTTGAGGATTTGGACAATGTTACTAAGTCCCTTTAAGCAAAGTAAATTATGATATAACAAGTTAACCTGTCAAATACAATTTTATTTTGGCATGATATATATTTTCCAAAGCATGAAAATCTTGGTCTCGGCCTTTATTAGGTCAAGCAAAGTCCATGTCTTACCTTGTCGATGGAGAAGAGGTTGACAATTTCTGGCTGGACATTTGACGATTTGACCATCCGGTACAAGATCTTGACCGCAGACAAGGTGTGCTTTGGAAGGGATACATGGAAACTCACAAACCTGGGGGGACAAAGTTAGAGAACATGATTGGGATAACTATGAGTATTAATATTGAATTTGGCAATTTCTGGCTGATAGTTATGACATTTCTCTTAATATTCTACACATTCATGTCAACAACTGAAATACTCACTTGGCAACATGGCATAGGTGGTTGGCCATGGGTTGATTGATCCCCATTAACAGCTGATCAAGTGGGGTCACCATCAGACTTAACCCTTGACCTCTCAAAAGGTCAATGAACTTTACAAATTCTCATAGTTTTCTACAAAACCTATACATTCACAACTACATGTAAAATACTCACTTGGCAGACCTTTGGTTGATCCCCATCAACAGTTGGTCAAGTGGGGTCACCATCAGACTTGACCCCTGACCTCTCAAAGGGTCAATGAACTTTACAAATTCTCATTATTTTCTACAAAACCTATACATTCACAACTACATGTAAAATACTCACTTGGCAACATGGCATATGTGGTCAGCTTTTCCTGACCTCTGGTTGATCCCCATCAACAGTTGGTCAAGCGGGGTCACCATCAGACTTGACCCCTGACCTCTCAAAAGGTCAATGAACTGGTCCTGCTTCTCGAGCACCAGCTCCAGCAGCGTGAGACAGTAGAGGGCGCACTCACACATCTTGTCTTTGCCGGGGAACGTGTGGTAGAGAGAGAGGATGCGCACCGCTTCGTCCAGAATGCTCAAAATCTGTTCACGTGGCAACAAAAAACAATTACACATTAATGTATTGTACTTGGTACTTGAAACCTTTGAAAATTCTCCCAATAAAAGTTTATGGACGGAACTACAGCTTACCACATGACACATGTAATCAAGTACATACATGACGGTGTGACCATACATGTAGTTCACAATACTACACGCCATTCAGCCATACCCTTTCCCTGCAATTCCTCTATCAGAACAATTTTCCCAGATTCTGGTTTATGGATAGAAAACCATTAATGATTTCACAACAGTCTGGTAAATATTGCATAGAATGATGTCATAAACACACACACACAAATAAATGTGTGGGACTTACCAATTGTAGCATTGCACTGTCATTGAGCATGTGTATCATGAGATGGTGGCCTGGGTTCTTGTTTGCTACAGCTGTTCCACCACCCTGAAGCTCCACCATCTGGTCTAGGAAGTCCTCGGGTTGTGGCTCGTGGTTCGTCAGAAGCTTGGACAAGATCTTTGTGATCATCGCTGCAATTTCCCACTAGAAACAAACAAAATAACACAAAGCAACAGTTACTACAATGAGCAAGAGAAAAAAGGAAGGATTACAAAATATCAATTACAATCAAATAAATCATAAAATTTACACTTGATTAGAAAGTCTTCTGGCCGTAGTTCAATGTTTGAAAGAAGCTTGGACTGGCTTTTTGTGACTGTCAATGCAATTACCCGCTAGAAATAAACAGAACAGAACAATATACTTCATTATAACCAGGAATAGAATAAAAGGAACGATTACAAAATATCAATGATTATGTAAATCATGACTTTAATTTTTGTTTTCATTTGATGCAAACCGAGTCCCTCAGGAACTTAAGATAGGGGTCCACTTTGGTAGTAGCTGCCCCTAACTGGAAAATTTCTTAAAGATGCAAAGTAACAGCCATGAATTCAAAATCTAATTAAGAAATCATACCTTTTCTGATGGGTCACGGTAGGCCCTGGACCTGAACTTGATGAAAACCGAGTCCCTTAGGAATATCAAGTATGGGTCAAATCCGGGAGGTCTGTAGCCGACACCCAGCATGACCGGGACGGGTATATCGGTCAAACTGTCCATGAGAGTCAGAAATCTGCGTGTCAGTGGGTACTCCTCGTTCGACTCAATCTCTTCAAGCTCCCCCTCCCCCGGCCCTCCGGCCTTCTAAGGGTTAAAATAATACAACGCAAATACCTTTTCTGCTGGATCACGGTAGGCCCTTGACCGGAACTTGATGAAAACAGAGTCCCTCAGGAATTTCAGGTACGGGTCGAATCCGGGAGGTCTGTAGCCGACACCCAGCATGACCGGGACGGGTATATCGGTCAGACTGTCCATGAGGGTCAGAAATCCGCGGGTCAATGGGTACTCCTCGTTGTTCGACTCAATCTCCTCTAGCTCCAGCAGGATGCCGGTCGGAGAGACGCCCGCCTGGTGCATCGTGGGAATGATCTGGAAGAGAAATTTTAATTGATTTACTTCTCCATTTCATTGAGACAGATCAGAAATTATTTCATTTGATTTGACTGGTTAAATATATGCATCCTGTTATGAAATTCATAGTAAAACAAGAACACAGATTTTACAATAAAAAACAACAGTATAAACACAAAATCATACATTTAAAAAAAACTTGTGATTCAATCTTTCCCAGCGTTATAAAGATGTTTCACTGAGGTAAAAATGAATCTTAAGATCGGAATGAAGGTCTCTACCCCAAACCTCTGCAAATTCCACTTTGCCAAATAGCGGTGTTGATCTCAAAACCTAAGAAAATAGCTGTAAAATGCAAATGAAAAATGAAGAAAGATTATTTGGCTGTGCCGAGCATCAAACTCCAAGAGCTCAGGATTGCTAGACTGGTTAGTGCTCTAACCATTTAACCCCATTGGTGATGGTGAATGGTCAATGCTTGTGCTGGTCAAAAGCTATATAAACATGACACAAACCCTAAAGTAAAGTAAATAGATCCCACTTCACCTCACAAACCCAGTCCCAGCAATATAATAGCTTGTTATCATGATCAAATCCTTTTTTTTGCCGGACAACCTACCTGTGAGACTTCGAGGGACTGCCAGAGTGTGGCAGCAATCTCAGGCGACTGGGCAAACACGGCAAGGGTTTGGAGACACTCTGCCTTTAACGGAGGTGGAATGGAGCAAGTCAGGAGGCCAAAGAGAATGACGGCCGGCAGCCATTGCTGGTTCTCGACCATCGCTAGCCTTGCGTCCTCATTCTGTGGAATATAAAAGAGATCGACAGAATAAGTCTTAGATGGGCAAACAAAAGGGATTAACAGAATAAGGATTTATGGGTGAACATAAGGAGGGTTTGAAGACACTCTGCCTTTAATGGAGGTGGAATGGAGCAAGTTAGGAGGCCAAAGAGAATGACGGCCGGCAGCCATTGCTGGTTCTCGACCATCGCTAGCCTTGCGTCCTCATTCTGTCGGTCATCAAAAGATATGATATTATAAGATTTGCATGAATAACAGACAACACTCGAGTTCAAAGTCAACTTATTACCAATAATAATAAATAATAATGACTTGCATTTATATAGCGCTTAATACAGGGTATCTAAGCGCAAGTACAATGTTATCAATTTAATTTATTTTTCAAATCAAACGCAAGAGAAGATTACATTTCTTTTCACATGTTGTCTTAGACCCGTTAGATTCTGCACATGCAAAGTATACACTATTTTGTGGCTTAATATTTCATTTGAATTTAGTTTATTGTTGATGTAAGGCGGAATCCTGCTGTCACCCACTCACCTTTCTAGCCACCATCTGGATGAGCTTCAGCACGTTGATCAACCCCATCTCGTGTGGGGTGATCCCCTTTAAGCCCAGCCTGAATGACTGGGCGGCCTGGCCCATTTCCTGGAAGGGGGAGGTGGACCTGATCTCCTGTCAGAGGGACAAGTAAGTAGCTTCCATACAAACAAACACAAATTCAGATACCTTCCTGGCCACCATCTGGATGAGCTTCAGCACGTTGATCAACCCCTCCATCTCGTGTGGGGTGATCCCCTTTAATCCCAGCCTGAATGACTGGTCGGCCTGGCCCATTTCCTGGAACGGGGAGGTGGACCTGATCTCCTGTCGGAGGGACAAGTAAGTAGCTTCCATACAAACAAACACAAATCCACATACCTTCCTGGCCACCATCTGGATGAGCTTCAGCACGTTGATCAACCCCTCCATCTCGTGTGGGGTGATCCCCTTTAAGCCCAGCCTGAATGACTGCGCGGCCTGGCCCATTTCCTGGAAGGGGGAGGTGGACCTGATCTCCTGTCGGAGGGACAAGTAAGTAGCTTCCATACAAACAAACACATATTCACATACCTTCCTGGCCACCATCTGGATGAGCTTCAGCACGTTGATCAACCCCTCCATCTCGTGTGGGGTGATCCCCTTTAAGCCCAGCCTGAATGACTGGGCGGCCTGGCCCATTTCCTGGAACGGGGAGGTGGACCTGATCTCCTGTCGGAGGGACAAGTAAGTAGCTTCCATACAAACAAACACAAAGTCACATACCTTCCTGGCCACCATTTGGATGAGCTTCAGCACGTTGATCAACCCCTCCATCTCGTGTGGGGTGATCCCCTTTAAGCCCAGCCTGAATGACTGGGCGGCCTGGCCCATTTCCTGGAAGGGGGAGGTGGACCTGATCTCCTGTCGGAGGGACAAGCAAGTAGCTTCCATACAAACAAACAAAAATCCACATACCTTCCTGGCCACCATTTGGATGAGCTTCAGCACGTTGATCAACCCCTCCATCTCGTGTGGGGTGATCCCCTTTAAGCCCAGCCTGAATGACTGGGCGGCCTGGCCCATTTCCTGGAAGGGGGAGGTGGACCTGATCTCCTGTCAGAGGGACGAGTAAGTAGCTTCCATACAAACAAACACAAATTCACATACCTTCCTGGCCACCATTTGGATGAGCTTCAGCACGTTGATCAACCCCTCCATCTCGTGTGGGGTGATCCCCTTTAAGCCCAGCCTGAATGACTGGGCGGCCTGGCCCATTTCATGGAAGGGGGAGGTGGACCTGATCTCCTGTCGGAGGGACAAGTAAGTAGCTTCCATACAAACAAACACAAATTCACATACCTTCCTGGCCACCATCTGGATGAGCTTCAGCACGTTGATCAACCCCTCCATCTCGTGTGGGGTGATCCCCTTTAAGCCCAGCCTGAATGACTGGGCGGCCTGGCCCATTTCCTGGAAGGGGGAGGTGGACCTGATCTCCTGTCGGAGGGACGAGTAGTAGCGGTTGAGGGACAGGAAGAAGTGGTCCCAGGAGACGCTGCCAACGCTTGCTCCAGCTGAAGGAACAAATGTATGAGAAATTCTTTGAAATGCGACAAACTTATACACTTTTTGAAGTACAGATTAATTAAAGGGAACTACCATCCAAATGTAATCGTTTGGTATATAAAAGTGGTTACGTTTCATAATCTATTCCACTGGCCAGGAGTGGCAATGGAATGGTTTTATAGCGTAGGGTGTTGCATACATATTACCATTAGTCGCATGGTACAGGTGTGGGTTTTTCTGAATTTCTCTTTCGTTATTACGATATTCATGATGGAAATGTTTGGATTTGTAAGTGTCCCTGGGAGACTTTCAACTGTGTACAAAGTTAGTGCAATGAGATATCACGTTGCATTTTTGCTTATTACTCAGTCATATGACATTTGTTTGCAGAGCAACCAACATTAAAATTCAACAATCAGGAAGATTTAGGGAAATTTCATCAGCAATCCGGGGGATATCTATCAAATGCATACAACCTAATGACAATAATTCTTCAATAATCAGGGAGATTGGCTGATGGATAAAATCTGATGCAGTAATCTTGGTCTATTTTCAGGTGGTCTCCTGCGAAATCAGGGATACCTGGCAGCTCTGCATTTGACATGGAGTTTTCACACATCAGCTCACATTTGACATACATTCAAATTTGGTAACCCAAAGCAAGTTGTTGGTGGCCCCGAGCCAGTGGTTATTACTAGCCCTGAGGTATAAAATATGGTTCTTACCTCCTCCCATACCGTTCATCTTGAGTAGGTTGAAGCAGTGCAGTGCGCTCTGTGGGCCGTTAGCCAGCCCTTGAAGCATGTGCAGGTATGGGACGTAGAGAGATGGGGGGAGGAGGTCCCCTGCCATCCGCACAAACTTGAACAGGCTCACCTATAAAATAAATGAAATAATAATATCAGCAATACAAGTAGTCATCACCATCATCATCATCACAATCATAATCATTAAAGTTATCTTTATTATTAGCTTGACTATCGTCATCGTCGTCGACGTCATCATCATCATCATCATCATGCCATCGCCAACAACAACATGACCATTACCAGCAACATCAGTCACATCATCGCCATCACCAATCACAATCACAATCACCCTTGTCACCATCATAATCATTATCGTCATCATCAACACCATCATCCCGACCCTGGGCTACTCCCCATCTCAGGGGGTTAGGGGTTAATGAGAATTACTTAAAAACAAGCAATCCGGGATGGTACCCATACAAATGAGGAGTTCCCCTTGATTAATACCATTTCTCCCCTAATACAGGGCTCAACACTAACACTTGCCCGGGGCAAGTACACTTTCATAAATGGTCTAGTTTGCTTGCCTGATCGGGCAACTTAAATTTCTCTTCAGTTGCGAGAGTAGAGTGTTATTCCCTACACGAAAATCTCATCTAGAAGGAAGAGGGCAAATCAATTTTCTGTTTGGGCAAGTAAAATTTGAACATCTATGATTTTACTTGCCCAATCGGGCTAGTAGAGAAAAAAACAGTTAGTGTGGATGCTTGCCTAACATACCTGTCTCTGTGACTGTTTGTGGTGGTAGATGCTGAGGTAGCTCGCCCCTCCCGCCCCTGGGCTATTTCCCCTCTCAGGGGGGTTCCAGAAATCCAGGGACAGCTCCAGCTGGAGGGGGTCGTTCTCATACAGTACACCAAGCTGACAGAAAGATAACAAGCAGGAAAAAATTACCGACAAGTGAGCAGATGGAAAGATTCACATAATGTAGAGCCTAATAATAACTTTATCACAATTCAGACATGTTATCTGATAGACAATATTTACATTTTAGGACAAATTTGTGTGTTAAGAAAGATAAGGGTTCTAAGTCAATTTGTACCCTGGAAAAATCATGTTTAAAGTTTGGGTGCATCCAGAGTTTGAGAAAACCCAATTTAGCTCTCTTTTAATTTTGGATAAATATTCCCCAATTATCTGAAAAGTTAGCATCACATAGTGGAGGCATTGACCTGTACAAGATGGTATGCAGAGCTCATTTAATCCAAATTTGACTTTAACATCCTTCACACTCTCCCAAAGATACGTTAGTTCAAATAGTACTGTAATGAAAGTGATAAGATGTATGTATGAATTACCAGTGAAACAAACATTTCTCCTAAAAAAAATCAGTCACACTTTCACTTACCAAGTGCATGAAGTCTTCAAAGTGTCTCGGGAGATCGGCAGCCACTTCCAACCCCTCTCGCTCGTAAGACATGATGAGACGCCCTGCCTCGTCGCCACGGTTACGGATCTCCTTCAGCTGCACAACAAGATTTCACAAGATATTAAAATCACTCAAAATTAAAGAAGTTGTTTAATACTTTTATTTCATCAAACAAGTTTATGAAATACAATTACTTTTAAATACAAAAATAAAATAAGATGCAAGTTTATTTTTGAAAGGGCCTAGAGATGATTTTATAAAATAGGCACTATAGAAATCACACATATTATTAATATTATTAAATAAATTAATTGATTAAAATTATTATTATTAAATAGTATCAAAATTATGATTCACGAATGGGTGCATACTTACTTTGAGTGGCATCTGTACAATGAAATCAGTCAGCAGCCCGTGGACCCTTCGCACATAGAATTCCTGAAGGGAAAGATAAAAGGGCAAAATGTCATAACTCAATGTAGAGCACCGGTCTAGGGTTAGAATCCCAGGGAGGAACCCCATTTTCTTTGCTCTTTTATCATTTATACTTTAATTTTCTGATCAGTTTCTCTATATATTTTAATTAAAGTTATCAATGTTAACGCAAGTGCCATTTTACTTCATGTTGTCCAAATAACAGTCATGATGACATCATTAAGAATTGGAAAAAACTGTGTTATTATCTTATTGAGTAGAATCATGTGGTTCATGATTTAACCAATTTTTTTTATTCAATGCTACCAAATTTCTGTTTCTAAAGGTCATTAAAAGTTCCCTAACATGCAAATGCATGTTGACTTGCAGGGGCTCAGCTCAGGTGAAGGTGTTTCCACTGTCTATTGTTCATCTTATTAGTAACTAAGTAGTGATTGACTGATGATGTCACTGGGGGGATTTTACTCTAGAGATTTTTAAAGACGTGGTGGGGCTAAGCAAAATGAAGAAAATTATTGTAAAAATATTTAAAAATATACAAAACATATTAAAGGGATACCTGTAAAGTGTCAGATATTGCACAAAATGACATTTGAGACTTCAATCCTATATCAATATCATTGTAAAATACAATTGAAAGATTTGTAAAAGTTTGAAAGAAAACGAACACTGTTTACCTAGTGAAAAAAACAAATATTGAGTTAATAATTTATCACCGAATACTGATCGCCTGCCATAGATTTGTCGCAGTAATAATCATCCGTTTGACGATATCCGCACCCGTGTATGTTTACAGACGGTACAGAATTCATGGAATTTGCGCGCACTCGGCTCAATGTTCAGTCGGGTCGGGAAGATTTCCCACGCGCGCTTGCCAGACGTGTTCAGCTACGACAATTGTACTTTATTTGAAAAGCGTTGCCAACGCTTTTCAAATAAAAGATTTCAATTATAATTATCTTCATACTAAAGGGACATTAAAACAAATCTAACCCTATTTTATTCTTCTCTTACCATAAGCTAAACAACACGGCAGAAGAGAAACGAGGAAGCTCCAAGTATTTTTCGTGGAGTTAAACACTTTACAGGCATCACTTTATTAAAGGTAAAACAGTTTACCAATATTTAATGTGTACACTAATACAGATAAACAGACGTCAACATGGACATGTGCATGTCACTTACATTTTGGTGGAAGTACTTGTTGGACACGAGAGATTTGCAGAGGAAAGAGAATGTGTTGGCCTGCATGGCTCTGTCCACTAAAATCTCATCCTCTTCAATGTAGTCTTGAAAACCTGCATCAACAGACAGAAAGAACAAACTTAAATTAGATGTTGCTTATATTAAGTATTGATTTCCATGGTGATATAAATACACAGTTATTGCGGTAGTACCATGTAAGAAAGGGAGGCAGTGAAACTGTGAACTTAGATAATTTCACTTAATCTACTATTAAATCTCAAATGTGGTCAAACCTGTCTATTCAAAGCCCAACAAGGTGACAAAAGTAATACTGTGTGTTTTTAAGGTGATCTTCAGTCAGAATACCATGTTAATGGCTTTCTACAGAGGGAAGATTGGTGATCTTCATTATATCGTCGCTGGGCTGTTAAAACCTTGTATCTCAAATTTTGGTGAAAATTACTTTTTTGGATAAATGTGAAGTTTAAGGTGTAATTCATTCCACATGAGTTGCATATCTTAAAAAATAATGTCAAAATTTCTTTTCGAAAACCTCGTATCTCATTTCAGGATTTAGTGCGAAAAGCTTGTAACTCAATTTCCCGCCTTCCAAATTATTTTTCGTGCATTTAAACCATTTCATATCAAATTGATTATCAAACATAGTCTTAAGTTCAAATAACATAGCCTACGCACATAGCATACGCTGGGCTGTTAAAACCTTGTATCTCAAATTTTGGTAAAAATTACTTTTTTGGATAAATGTGAAGTTTAAGGTTTTTCTTCTTGCGTATGAGGCAGCACTACTTCTACGCAACATCACGCAAGTTTAAGGTGTAATTCATCTAACTAATAACCACATGAGTTGCATATCTTTAAAAATAATGTCAAAATTCATCTTTTTGAAAACCTCGTATCTCATTTTAGGATTTAGTGCGAAAACCTCGTAACTCAATTTCCCGCCTTCCAAATTATTTTTCGTGCATTTAAACCATTTCATATCAAATTGATTATCAAACATAGTCTAATGTTCAAATAACATAGCCTACGCACATAATTTGTTAAAATAAGAATGTTTTTTCGCTCTCCTGAACATTTTGTTTTTTTGAGATACAAGGTTTTAACAGCCCAGCGACGATATGCTGTTTTTAAAGTCTACACAGCCAATCGTTACATAATATTACATTTTCGTCTACTAAAAAGATGACAAAGTGTGAAAGGCAAGTTGCATGACCTTTGACCTTCCATTGACTAGTTTTTCTAGTCTACACTGGTGGTCACTAGAGCCCGTTTCGTTATATTGTATTCTTTTTTCTCCATTACAAAGAAGACAAAGTGAGAAAAAATGTTGAAAGCGGAACCTTACCAGCTATTTCAGGAAGCTGGGCTGAGTTTCGAAGGGCGAGAGCCCAGGCAAGTTGCATAACTCCCTTCATGCCTTTGACCTTCCATTGACCTTCATCATTGGAGGTCATCAGCTGGTGGAGGCCGGGCAGGTACTCCGGGTCATTCAAGATTGGGAGCTGCTTTTCCAACTCTGAAGAAAAAAAAGAAGACAATAATAATACTAATAAGAAGAAGAAGAATAATTACTAGAAGTTATTAGCTGCTTATGTAAAAAGTATGGTTCATCAATACAACCAATGTTCTTCACATGACAACAAAGTTATCAAGTTCCTTTCATTAACAAGTTAAACAAATTTCTTACCATCTCTGTCTTCGACTCGCGGCTCCACGACTCCATTGTCGATGCTGTAGAGGAAAGCCATCAGCAGCGCTGCCGAAGCCTCGTCTAGAGTCCCGTCCGCAGAGAGTTCCACGCTGCTCATCAAGTGTTTGGCGAGTAGGATGGTGTCCTTGCGACCGAGTGGTGTCTGGCACGAGTAACAGTAGAGGCAGTCTGCCAAAGAAACTCTCAGACCTCGCATAAACTCTTGGATCTGTCAGAATTCAGACAATAATAATATTTGCTTAGCTCCTAGTAAGAAATAGCAAAACAAATTCAACATTGTTCCACATCACGCGCTTTGCAAGCAGGAGTGTATTTGCGAAAAAATCTGAAAAATAACAATAACAATAACATTTATTAAGTACTCTCATTGAATATGAATGATAATTCTTAAAACTTGTCTCTACTATAGAAAAAAATTGATTATTGAAATCTTACATACTGAACAAAAATAACTGGACTTACATCGTGCCTGTGTTTGGGTCCGCCCAGAGCCCTTTCCTTGGCCAAGTCATGCATCTCTTTGACCGTGTCCATCCCCTTCAAGAAACCCAGCACTTTAGTTACCAAGCCTTCCCCAAGGAGGTCATCTGTGAAGGAGGTCACGAGGTCAACGACCTCACGGTCGAGGTCAAAGGTCCATGTGCGACCCCGTCTCGACTGGACGAGCAGCTGTAGGGCGTTGATGAGACTGGTGCGGCCGTCATAGTAGAGCAGGACGGACACGAGGCCACGGGTCAGCCCCGGGAAGTGGGGCTGTTGTTGGTCACCTGTTGGTAATAAATGAAATGGAGATCATTATTTTGCATGTGAATTAGTTTTAGTGCAGGGAGAAGCAGTTTTCAGTTACTCTGAAAAAGGTGTGCTCTACAGTCTGTAGGGTCAATTAACATCAAATCAATCATGGTCGTAGAAGAGCAGGACGGACCTAAGGCCACGCATCAGGCCTGGGAAGTAGGGCTACTGCTGATCACCTGTAACCAAAGCATGGAGTTTCAGATGCCTACATACTTGCAAACTTGCAAATTTTACTTCAATATCCACAAATGGCCTCAAAACCATTTATCATTGCTTACAAATTTTGTTGTGAAAGCAAAATATTCTTGGATCATAAAATCAGGTTTTAGACCAACCAACTGAGTGAAATAAACAAATTAAAACACAAAAACACAGATTTTAATGATTAGGATAGAAAGAAAAAAATAGAACAAAAAAATGGCCCCTTATTATTGTTAATGTTATGTCATTATATGATTTGAATTGGGTTTTTCCCAAAAAATCTTGCATATGATCTAAATTCAATTCTTAGCATTTTTAGCATTCAATTTTATAGGTGCACAATCAAAACACTCATTTGAAAATAATTGGTACTCAAGATTACCTTTCGTCTCTTTTGGTACAAAAATTGTATACCAAAAGAGAAGTGAGTCAAAAACATACTACTATAGCAAGAAACCAATAAACTGATTGCCAATATAATGGACTTTTCATCCCTGTAGACTACAGGTCCAAACTGTTCAAAGCTATAATTGTACACTGCTTACCAGCCAACAGAAGTTCCACTGCAGCATATTCATTCAGGTCAAAGAGGTCACTGATGATAAGAGCCTCCTCTATCAGTTGCCGTGGTAACATACGACTCCTCGCCTGCCCTGCGATGACAATCCCTTCCACATCAGCTTTCTTGACTTGCTCTCTGTGTTGGGCATTCTTGGCCTACAACAGAGAATTGATCATTAAGGTTCATTTATGGTAATAAACAACAATTATTTCAAAATTATATCTATCCTTTTAAGTATTCTACTCTCATTTCTTCGGTTAATAAGGTGTCTAAGACTTTTCCCATCAAAAGCATTTTTAAAAATGCATCATTTTCAGATGAGGGCTTTCAAAATATTGTCTGCATTGAGAAAAACAAAATATTCTCCATAGTACTTGATGGAGTGTCAGTGATATCTTCCAATTTGTACATCTATCTTATATCATAAGAAGGAACCAACGAAAACAATACACGGGGGCTCAGATTAATTAAGCCCCCTATAGGCCCCAAAAGAGCCCCCCCCCCCCCCCCAAAAAAAAAAAAAACCATCATAAAATAAACATGTATGGGGCAATTCCAAGGTAACAGCGTGACGGTAGGAGGGTGTTTCTCACGATGAAAGTCTAAATAACTCACAAAATAAAAATGTCCAGAACCAAATTTTGATATGCATCTGTTACCACTATCCTACTAATTATTTACAATAGGAAAGAAAATAAAAATTCCCACTAAATTATGAATTATGAATATCAATATCTGCGGTAACAGCGTGACGGCAAAAAGACATGGGTTTCTTACATGGTAAGAAACTAAGCAAACTCTGTGAACTACAGGAACATTTTGCAATTTTGTCACATTGATTCTTTGTACTAGACATCAAGCTAGAACATCCAAATAAAAATGTAGAAAAAATCCAATGTTCATAGTAAATATGATATCATAAACGTATCTGTGCACGGTAACAGCGTGACCTCTGAATTGTTCATGTTATATATATGGGAGATATTGATGAGATGAATAAGATTATATAATTTTGATGTAGTCATCCAGAATCTATACAGAACTAGATGAATGGGTAATATAACCCAGATGCTCTGAAATGATGGTTCGCATGACACAAATTTGCAGCCTAGCGCCCTCTATTGATCAAAAATGTTTTTGGACAAAACTGAAATTCTTATCTTTTTCAGAATTTAGTTTGAGGAACCATCAAATATCAAACCCAAAATACAAACTTAATTGCAACAATGAAATATTAGACCTTTGACATCTGACCTTTGACCTTATTTCTCAAATTAGCATACAAATGTTTAATTTTATGTGGCACAGTGCATAACAAGTGATTTGTTTCATGTAACATGATTTCAATGTCAGTAAGTTTTTGTGTTTGAATTGGTAATTATCCGAGTGACCTTTGACCTGTGCTCCAAACATTTTCATAGAATTTTCTTTTATCTACAGTACTCTTTCTAACATTAATTCTGGCATTTTTTGTGAGATAAAAAAATAAACTACAATAATTTGACCTGTTGACCTTTGACCCCATGACCAAATTCTATAATCAGGTCATCTACTTCACTGAACGCATACCAGTATTAATTATCATGTCATCCTTCAAGGATTCTTGAAATATCTTGAGAATAATATATTTTTTGCATATTAATTAGCTGTGACCTTTGACCTTTGACCTCATGGCCCCAAAATGTATCAGATAATCCATACCTCTGAATTCATGTCTTGTACAAAGTTTGAACAGAATCCATCCAACGATTCTTGAGATATTGCACAAAAAAAAGTAGGTTGCATCACGCTGTTACCCAAAAAGTAACAGCGTGACCAAATTGATATTGCTTAGATTAATTAGTGGTAAAAGATAATGCTGCTATTTAGCATCCATAATATAGCCCTATGGGTGAATGAAGAAGAAACAAAAAATAATTTCATTCCCATTCATATTTTTCCAGAAATATTAAAAATACCTGTTTTTAGGGTAACAGCGTGACATATAGATGACTATAAATGAAACAGTCACTGAAGCAGAACAAAGAGCGAAAATGCCGAAATAGATATTTATCTGATAAATTGAAGTAATGTTCTTACCAACACTGAAAGAAAATTTTATGAAAACCTATTTTTGCAGCTCTTTTAAGCTTAATATTTACAAGTATATTTTGTGAAAATAATTGAAAATTAATTTATGCTAATTAATTCCTATGAAATAATAGTTTACGCCAAAATTTTTTTTGAACAAAATGCATTTCTGAATAGTTTAATCTTTAAGCTTTAATTTGATACCAAATATGTTATGATTTGACGAATCTGAAAAATGGGTGCTTATGTCAATGTTTGCTTGGAATTGCCCTATGGTAAATTTAGACTTCATGCAGACAAGCTTTCAAAGTAGCCCCATAAAAATGTGTTTTGATTTTGTCCCTGGAAGGAAACCTACCGGATTCTTGAGAAGAGCAGCAAAGTCTGGTTTGTGTTTCCTGATGAGGGCCTCCAGCTCCTGGTAGGGATCGGGGCATCTCTTGGAGGCGATAAGGGAGACGGTGTGGAACAGTTCTTTGTATGGGCCCCAGAGTCTGGAGCCTGTTGGGGGAGGGGAAAAAAGGTGAAACTAGCATGAAAACATGAAGTGAAATTTACTATTTTACTTATTTATGAGAATATTGAAATTTGTGCTGTTGGATAAGGGCCTCTAGCTCCTGGTAGGGATCCTGGCATCTCTTGGATGCGAAAAGGGAGACGGTGTGGAACACTTCCTTTTACGGGCCCCAAAGTCTGGAGCCTGTTGGGAGAATAAGAGAAATCAAATTTGCAAAATTTGAATAATTATTGGAATCACTGGCCCACAATTATTTGCTAAAAATGTAGCGGTAACAGTTTGTCAAGTCAAACAACTCATTTTAATTTTGCGTTTTTTTTGGTTGTTTTTTTGTGTGCACGCTAGCGATACCGTACGATGACATTGCATCTGTGTACGATAACGGCAGTTTGAACGGCGAAAGACCGATGAAGAGTGATGGAAAATCTCCCAAATCGCCGTAATTATACTGACATGTATAGCGACACACGAGATCGGTGAGTTAAAGTATTATAGTAGCCCTAAATGTATTGATAGGGCTACAAATGTCGCTCAAAGTGTGAGAATGTGGTGTTTTGTATTTGAATGCAACTGATTTTCCGTAACTAACTTTTACTGCAGAGTTAGTGTTCTTGGCTATTAAGGCAAAGTGTATGGGTAGCGTCTATCGCTAGAATGCCGACAGTGAAAATAACAATAATAATGTCAAAAAGGCCATGAAACTGAAAGCGATTGATTTGTCGATCTAACTGATCAGTTACTGAGTTAGTGACACAACACACACTGCACATTCAAACTCCTCTTTAAAAAAAAACAACACACACACACACACATGTATACAAGACAACAGTTACAAGTCAAACAAAGTCAACTCAAAATCTAATAAAAGTTAAAACTGTAAATCTTAGCCAATTAGCAAAGTCAACATGGTCAAAGTCAAACAAGCCTTTTCTCCCGGCCACACAAATCACAACTTTATCAATCTTTTTCATAATCTATTCATTATCATCATCATGATTATCAATGATGATACATGGCGATGTACATTGAACACCAACACTACACTAGTAACAGAAGTTGATGATATCATTTGATATGCCAGACACCGATCGGAATTGAAAGACAGGGAACAAGCGGCTAGCGGCGAACGAACGGCAACCACACACTGCTCCCCGCCGGAAGCTCCCCGGTCGAAAGGCAACAAAGAACGGTGTACTTTTTGTAATTATTTTGCTCACAAAATGCAAAATTAGTAATATCCTTTACGTCTTAAGAATAATATCACCTTATACATTTAATGATGTTCAGAACTATTAGTTCGTCAATTCAATAATTGATTTCAAACTAGCAAAACTACTTAATTGCTACAAACATAACTTCACGTTAATTTCTCACCCAAATTGACCGCCATGTGTTCCGCCATCTTTGAAATTGTTTGGAAAGCGCCACCTTACGCCGATCTTGCGTGTAACGTTAAAGAGATAGTGAGTTTTTGCGTGTGTATTAAACGTTAAAGAGATAGTTGAGTTTTTGTATAGAGGGCGCTACACAAAATAATTTTGTGTGAGATAATGAAAAACTGAGTGTCAAATTCGAAAGAGCACAACAGAATAAACTTTATTTGATCAAAATCGGTTCAGAAATGGCTGAAATATCCATAAACATAACCTTTTGTAATACTTGTGGGGCCCCACAATTATTATATAATTATGAACCAGCCGTTACATTTTTTTTTTAAATGCTTTCTCTTTTTCTCTCCATCTAATAACTATTTCAACAAAACATCACATGCACAAAATTTCTTTAAAATGGTTGAAACCGATAGGGGTTTAGAGAGCACCCTTTTCAGTTTTAACGGCTATTTTTAAAATGATAACAGGCTTTTTACTTTATTTAGTAATTTTGTATTCCTTTCGAGCATGGTGGAGTTATAACTATCAGTTTGTAATGTAATGGTGCAGGTTTTGGTTAAAATTTAGTTTGACCAAAACTGTATTCTCTTTACCAGAACTCAATTCTAACCCTTTAACTGAAGTACACATTCTATTTTATTTAGTCATATTTTCAATAAATATCCATATTTATAGAATCGTTCGATCCTTCCCAGCAGTGGCGTAGCGTTAGGGGTAAGCCCCAATAATTCAATTTAAACACTATCACCATTGCTTGCTTTATAATTATTTCATGTTTCGGACTGCAATAATAGTATTCTTTATGTTCTTTTGAATTATTGTTGTCACTGTCAATACGGTATGTGTATCATACATAAACAGAAATAACCGTCTCTTGACTCTCTTCCAGTATAGGATTTATTATAATTATATCAGATTGTTTACACTATCCCATATTCAAAAATCCGATATATAATTAATCCCATATGAAGAGACGGTTATTTGTGTCTAATGTATACGGAGCCCCATGTTCATGTATAATTATTATTTGTGTAAAATGTATGTATTCATAGGCGGAGAGGGCAGTGGCTGGGGCTGCTGCAACGCCCCCACCCCCTTCCCCCATGTTAGTTTGTCCATCTCCAATTAATACTTGATTTTTGCAGGATTATCTGCAGGATTATTTTTCAAAATAATGGGGTTTCTGTCATTGCAATTTCAGTGAAATGAAAGAAGTCCTATAAGTTGTATAGCATGGAACATTATCATACACACATCTGGTGTCAAAATATGTAGGACTCGCGATTACATCGTTCACTTATCGAAAGACAGATCCACGTTCAATAATCATAACAGTCATGTCATAATTATTTGGTTATACTGATACGCGACGAAACAACTAAATTTGCCATTGCGTCGGCGGCGAAGCTCAGGGGTCACGTGTCCCTTAATACGCCAAAAATACAACATGGAAACATCAAGGGAAATTCTTTGAGAGAGAGAAAAAAACAGTCAAAATAAGATGTGCCCCCAATACAGAAGTTCGCATACCCCCACCCTCCAATAGTATGAGCAAGCTACGCCACTACATCAATGTAATTTCAGTTATTGAATAATTTTGTCCGAATTTTTCTGAAAAAAAAATTGTATTGTTTGAATATTATTATAGTATACAACGAGGCGTGGGGTAATATAGATACAGTGCTATTGCACTAAATCCTGGTCCCCATACCTGCCATTATAGAGACCATCATTTCTGACGCTCAGTTCACCTTTGTGTTCGAGCTTTTATTTTTTAATCAAAATATGAGATGCCACATATTGTTATACATGTATACCTCTGTAAGAAATTATATTGCGATGATTCACATAGAAAAGATCAACATGAGAAGGAAAGGTTTGTGTAAAAAAAAAAATGTCACACATCCGTGTAATTTGATAGTCAATAATAAATGCCACTCAACTGGAGTTTTGTTTATAGGATAAACATGACCATCAAAAAATAACACGCGATGCCAGACCTCATCACGATAGTGTCAGCGCAATAGTCGTCAAAACCTTATTTTTTTCAGTCTACTAATAAAGTACCCACCACGCAAGTGTGTGTACATTGATCAAACTTGACGTCCATATTCTGTTCTATATAGAGACGGCTTACATGCAACGAACACCATTTTTGAATAATTATAATTTTCTATACATGCTTCATTGTTTTTTTTCTTTCCCTTTATACCTAAAATGAAATGCAATATCATTACATCGAACGCCATGTACAACCCAGTTGTATATTATTTATATAATATGATTGAATATTCCCAATTAAATATAATTATTATCTGCACATAGCATCGCAAGATGACTGTTATGCGTATCTCGATTCAGCCAGTATGGAGTGAACGCCATTCTCACCCGACAATATATGGTGTTTGTGCATGTGTTTTAGCTGCAAATAATTAACGAACTGAGCCAATTGAATGCACCAGCGCCCTCGTACCAGGGGTAAGGGGGGGGGGGGGGGGGGGGGGTGGCGCAAGGGGGCACACCCCCGCAATAATTTGAAAAATGGACGATACAAACATAAGCCTTATTTGTATCGTCCTTTGTCAAATTATTCCCTTAAGGTAAAATTATATGAATTATGAATTAGGTAACCATAGAGTGCATCTGCATGCCCCCAATTAATCAACGTGCCCTCTTCCTCATTCAGTCGAGTGCACGCTCTGCAAACACGGTATCATTATTAATTTCCACTAACGTGGGAATACTGCCATTTGTTTGGCAAGGCGTTAGATATTAACACCACTATCCTATGACTAATAGTCAAATTATTAAACATTAAAGGGATCTATAAAACGTTCTCCAAATCCACAAAACGCCATTATAAATCTAGTTGTTCCCAGATACCAGGTCATGTATTTGTATTGCCAATAGAAGCATGGAACAGGATTTGGTTTAAATTTTCAAATCTCCCTTTTTGTTATAAATATATAGTTTTACGATTGAAGTGTTCAAATGTTTAACTATCTACTGGTAGTCATTATTATGTCATATAACATCGATTTAATGTAAAATGTCCACACAATAATCAGTCAGATCACACAACTACACACTATACCATCCTTTATCACCTTTCGCACGTCGTGCCGCGGCAAAGTTACTAAATTTAGATCTCTTTAACAGAAAATACATTGAAAACCATTTTAATTCTCACTGCAGTGTGCCTCAGCAATTTGTTTATTATGCCGTATATCTATATTTTTTGTAAGATACTGTTAAGAACAAGCAAAAATCCAAAATTAAAACAAATTTACTCTACTCATGGTAGGGAGAATAAAGCACACCGTGAGCGTTAAAGGTTGGCTGACAAGAAAACTACCTAAAAATTGTGTTTTTACTGTATCTAAGGTAGATTTTCATGAAGATTACTAATAAAAACATATTTTCCGCGTCTGAAAACCCAGTAAAATAAAAAAAATCAACTTTTAAATTCACTTTAGTTAACCCCGTAAAAAAATTGAGTCCGGGCGAAGAAAAATGACGTCATCTTTGTGACGTCACATGCAGGCAATCGCAGTATAGCTCGGTCATAGACGTACACGCTGAGTGCAATACTCACGTTGACAGAGAGATATTATTATGATTTTTTTCAATATTTGCAAACATTTGTTAAAGTTTATATCATGGACGATCTACACTCAGATGTGTTGCTGCAAGCTGCTATAATTCATTTCTTAGGAATTTTCAGTTAAGCCTCAATTTACAAGCAAAAACGAGTTTGTTTTACTAGCAAGTCATATAGGCTCTGCATGTATAAACCATGCACGTTCCTCCGTGTTGCGGTCTTCTTGTGATGTCATGATCCGGGTTGCACGTGCGCACATTCCCGCTCCGCTATAAATAACTTTTTTAGCAGCATGGAACGCCGATGCGAAAACAAGCAAAAAAGTTGCATGAAATTTACCTTTTTTGCCCAACTTAAAGGGAAAGTTGAGTTTTGGTAGAGAGGGCGCTAGACTACTTAATTGGTTTGAGAGGTAATGAAAAACTGAGTGTAAAATTTGAAAGAGCATAATATTTAAACAATAAAATCATCTTTGTTTGATCAAAATCGGTTCAGAAACGGCTGAAATATCCATAAATATAACAATTTGTAATAAACCCGGGGCCCCGGGTTTATTAGAGAATTTTGAACCAGCCGTTAAAAATTCAAAAACATGCTTCCTCTTTTCAAAAAGTTACAAAATAGGTATTTAAATAGTTGTTGGTTATTTCTCTATCTAATCACTATTTCAACAAAGCATCACATGCACAATATTTTATTCAAAATGGTTGAAACCGATGAGTGTTTAGAGAGCGCCCTCTTACGTTTTAACGGCTCTTTTTGAATGATAACATGATCTTTACTACGTCATTTGTAATGTTGTGTTCCTTTCTAGTTATAACTATTAGTTTGTAATGTAATGATGCAGGTTTTGGTTACTAAAATTCAGTTTCACTAAAACTGTACTCTCCTTACCAGAACTCAACTATCCCTTTAAGGATTTCTTTGAAAAAAAGAGTGTGGTATATCAATATAGGCACATATTCAAAGCTATAAACCTGAATCAAAGCCGGGATTTCACCATACCTTTAACATGATAGAAGAGGCATGAACAGAAAAGGTGCCTTCATTATTTTTCTCTTCATAGGTTATTATGTTCTTATGTTTCACATGATCAATAAAACATATATTATTATTATTTTAGTTGGCATCAAATACATTTACATAAAACCAAAACAATAATATGCAGAATAATTGCTACATATTTTTAGAAACCCTAACCCGGTCGAGTTTCCAGGAACAGATTATACACCCTATCCGACCAGGTCCAGCTGACAGCAATGGCGAAACTTTCGTCAGCAAAAACAAAACAACATTACACGTTTTTACCCAAATTACTTACTACAATAGCTAAAAGGTCTAAACTTGAACTTAATTATGGAAAACGGTCTACAAGAAAGAAACTAAAATGGCAATCATAAAATGGGAGACATTTTATGATGAAATGAATCTAAGTATTAACTAAAGGACTGACATTTACTACACAAAGCGTATTCATTTCAACCAATTTTATATTCAATTTTATTGTTCTCATAATCAAGTCATTAAATAATTACCATTCTAACACATTGTATGTTTTTATGAACTTTGAAATAACTAATTCTATAATATTCAAAATTTGCGATATAGAATATGGAGCACAATTAATAGTGTTACTAAATTTCAATTACCCAGAAAAATAAATTTATCATCAAATTTACCTTAATTCAAAACGCACAACATTTCTTACAGCTCATTTCAATAAAAATTCATACTATTATCATCCATGATGTTTTCAAATCGGATATGAATTTAATTACAAACATAAGGCCATTACGTACTACTATTATATCTGGAATATTTGAATCTAAATCTTATATTGCATCCGAATCAAAATTACAATAATTATCCAATTAAACAGTTCAAATTTGGAATATGGAGCAAAATCATCAAATAAGTATACTATTCATAAAATTAAAACTCAAAGGAACATGTGTTACTACTCAATTTATATTCATATTAATTTCATCCACACAATGTTTTATAAAATCATTCGAATTATCAATACAAAACAATGAATTGAACTGCATACATTATATGCCTATTACTAAATGATATACCATTATATTCCACATACTAAGAATCTTGCTCTACGATTGGTCAAAAGTTAATTACATGATGAAACATAGTTTCGCCCATCATTGATGGGAGAAGAAAACTTTGTTACACTGTGTAAATATCTTGGGCGAAAGTGCGTTGCACTCACTAGATAATTGGTAAAGTACTATCTACACTCCGCGGTTGAGTTGACTTGACTGTGGAGCTCGTGTGTACTGTGGCCACTCAAATTCCGTGTACCCCAAATGATGTGGCGTGCATGATAACTCTACGGTATGCGCGCGAATTACAAATTTAATTTTATTCGTTGTGCATACGTAGCACACTGCATGCACTGTACTGAAGCTGCATGCATACGCTATGCACTGTACCATGATACGTATCGTACACAGGATTACACCGTTTGCTGCTTGTTCTGTTGTTCGACGTAAGATTTGAGCTCGAACGAAGCTGAAATGGACATTTTTTTGCTTGAGAGTGAAAGTAAAAATACAAGCGACAACTTAAGTTCAGCCTGAAAGTGTTCCACTTTGACGAACTGTCTGACCGTGGACTTGGTCTTGAAAGCGCTAGACCAAGTGTTGGGGAGACTCTATTTTCGTGTTTGTTGACTTTGAACTGTTTTGGGGGGAGTTTACATTTCGCGTTTTAACTTTTGGAATTTTCAAGGAGTTACAGTTAACTTTTGAACTGTTATAAAATAATGGAATTGTCATGGAGTTACCCTGTTACCGAAATTGGAATAACATTGACATTGTTGGTAAGTAGATCAAACTACAGAGTTATACTAGGCCTGCTTAGACTAGACCTAGATCTAGAAGTTCGATGTCGAATATAAAGCAAATAATCACCTTTTGGTTTCGGCAGGCGATGGCAAACTATCACTTCCTCGGCGATCTGAATGTATACGCTATCTTTCCTCAGCTTCGCTTCGGAAAGATAGCTACATCCAGCTCGCCTCGGAAGTGATAGTTTGTCCCATCACCTTCACCAACGGTAATTATTTGCTTAATATGAATCTAATATTGCAACCAAATCAAAACCATGATATATATAAAATAATCCCACCCAATGCAGTATCCATGAATTATACTTAAATAAACCGATAAATTTCTGATTATTTCAGTACATATTTAAATTATTCGAACTCTTTAATATAGTATAATGATCAAGGAAATTAAAACACATGTCATATTGAAAAGTAGCAATCCATGTACTCCATAATGACTGAAATGTCTATTATTCTAACAAATATTGACAATTTTGACAAATGAGTTGATAAAATGTGTTTGAATCTGTGATCTGTGATTCTGAGCTGAGTGATGAGTGATAGTTAGATGTGAACTGAGTGGTAAAATGGCTAAGAAATGAGCACACTTGCCAAGAGATATTTGTTTATTTATTGTCATGACTTGGTTCACACAGTTGACATGATTACCGGATTTTTTAAACAATCAGATCTTACCTATTATAAATATCTAAATAACAAAGCTAAATTCGAACATCGGTTTATAAGTAATTATTGAAAGACGACAGCAACCAGACATTTAACGACCAAACAGAGAGGCAAGTGAGTTTGGAAGATTCAGGCAAAACGGAGGGCTTAACATGTTGAATCGGCCCCGACTGATCAAGACCGACTGAAAGTCAGTCGGGCTTGACTGAAAACCGCTCTGATCGGGTCCAGTCGGCTCCGTCTGTGCGAAATGCAAGAAATTCACAATCGGGGGTAGACGTTACTATGTTGACTTCACCATTGATGGGACATTGCGTTAAAAAGTTAAACAACAATACATGCATTTTTACCGGCTATCATACAAACACAGACATGCAATCAGACGCCCCCATACTTAATGACTAGCGCACAGTTCACTAAATGTTCATGAAGTCTTGATAAAAATTGATATCGAGGCCTACTTTTACTTATGAAATAAATATATTGCACGTATTATACTGTTATACCACTATAAATCTATTGCACACTGTTTTACTATCCAAATTGACATTACCACTATAAATCTATTGCACACTGTTTTACTGTCCAAATTGACATTACCACTATAAATCTATTGCACACTGTTTTACTATCCAAATTGACATTACCACTATAAATCTATTGCACACTGTTTTACTGTCCAAATTGACATTACGACTATAAATCTATTGCACAATGTTTTACTGTCTAAATTGACATTTTCACTACAAACCGAATCAATCCACCAGTTTTCGAATGATTTACAATGCAAAATTGTACTAGAATTTGAATTTAATTCAGACAGAGAAGTCGAGGACTAGAAATAATCGAATAAAAGAAAATTAGCAATGGAAATTTGGTCTCGCCAGGAGCCCGAAAACTATGTAATATGTAAATATGTTAGATAGGAGACGACTTCAGCCATCTGAGGTGCTTTACCATTTACTGACCCCGTCTGACCTTATTGACACATAGCATAGCTCAACCGAAGTTAGAGCTAAAACGAAACAAATACTAGGAACCTATGACGCTGTTTTACAACTGTGAAACTTAATTGACTAACCCATTGATGGATGTCATTTGCCACCGGAGATATTCTAATTATCTATTTTCAATATCAAATAAATCCCACCAGTTTTACCTAAGAATCGAACAACGTGTCGTTTGACATTCGAGTCATATAGTATAATTATAATCACCAGTAATATATATTATGTCCTGCATGATCCAAGATGTAATATTACTTGTGATCGTTTATACTCTAACTGGATTGCCAAGAGACACTTCGACTAGGCATGCTAGATGTATGTGTATAGGGATTTGCATTGATACTGACGACAAAAGGCTAGTCAAATTATACGGGTGCGACATCGTTTAAAGAGTTTCAAATATTTTGTATCCATTTTTAGACTGGACTAAAGTTGAGATGCACTGATCGATGCGAGTACAAGCTTTGGTGTTCTTACAATAACAAATGTGCAAAGAAAAGAATAATGAACGACGTGAACAGACTGGTCGTAGTGATTGCAGACGTCAAGCCTACTGCCCTCCCTGTTGGCTTATCATCTGCTGCTGTTTCTGAATTACCATCTACCTTAGACGCATTACATATATTTGGAAAAGGAGTTGAGCGTATCAACACATTGGCGTATTCGGGTGGGCTGTGGCACACTGGATCATCAATAATGAATCTGTTTAACTTCTGCTGGTCCGGTCCCTGAAACAAAAGGAACATCGATTCCAAACTGCAGTTGCAGTTCCAGTGATTAGATTCCAGGTAAATGCTTTCTAGAGAACCCGTTACTGCGGCCAATGAAGTAATTTGGCTCGCGTCAATATCAACAAAAGTTAGATTGTTCCACCTCAAATCAAGACTTTCAAGCCTTGTGAGTTTGAACACGCCACCTACGTTGACCAACTGATTGTTAGACAGGTCTAGGGTTTCCAATTGACCAAGCGTAGAGAAGAGTCCACTTGGAATTTTGGTCAAGGTGTTATTGGAGAGATCAAGATACGTCAGTAACTCAAGATCTGTAAAGATACCTTCAGGCAAGGCGGACAGTTTGTTCATACCCAGGAACAACCGGTCAAGACGCGTGAGGCCATTAAAGACGCCGTCATCCAAGGATGAGATGGTATTGTTGTGCAGGTCGAGTATTTCAAGTCTAGGGGTTGTCAGAAAGGTTCCACTGTAAATTTCCTTGATGACGTTTCGGCTCAGAGCGATGCTTCGCAGCCGGCCGGTCCCATTGAAGGCATATTGGTCAATGGAGTTGATGTTGTTGTAGAGCAGTTGAATGGACTCCAAGTTTTTAGCGCCGGAAAACGCGTTGGCCTCTAACTGCATTAGAACAAATCAGAAAAAAGAGGGTATGAATTTTAAACTGAAAACAGTTGAACATAGATTTGAAAGATCACAGAGTTTATTGATATCATAGGTTCTCTGACATGGAAAATGCATGTTGACATCTATTTATTGGTATAAGTGTACACACTAATGGACGTTATGTTTTGAATATTTTAAAACATTTTAGCAATTATGTTCTTCCTTTTGCTTTGCCCCACCTTGAAAAAAAAACTCTCCAGAGTAAAATTTCCCCTGTGACATCACCTGTCAATCACTGGTCAGCTATAAACCGGAGATGAACAAAAGACATAAGTACAAACATAACATGCCCACAATAGCATACACTGCATGTTTCCATACAATAGTTTATCAGTGCCTATCTTGTCCTAATAATGGTTAAGCTTTTCTGACATGTAGCAACTGGTATTGACATGGAAAGTGTGTCAAGTTAGAATTGTATTCATTCGTTATGATATTGTAAGCAGGCACTCAGCTTGGCAAAGTTGCATTCTACTATACAGGGTGCCCCCCCCCCCCCCAAAAAAAAAAACAAACAACAAAACAAAACGGAACGGGGTACTAAGCATAATAAAGACAAACGATGACTAGGTTCACGGGATATGGCATCTTTTACAAAGAGAAATGATACCAGGAACAGTAATATTTATTGAGTAGTTTATGATTTCCGATGTCTTATTATCAAGGACTGCGTCCCACATATTTGTGGGTTGGTGGTAGTCCTACACTTCATCAAGAAGATACAAAGTTATATGAAGTACACAAGGGGAAAGAGCATACATTTCTATATGTTTAGAGCCCTGTTTTGTTACTCTACCTGCTTTAGTTATTTTTCAATGATTTTGTATTACTGTGTAGATCGCTATAATTTAGGAAAATCCTTAAATTGACAACATATTGTGATATTTCACAAACAGATTTCGGCGTTCACATTGGCAACTTTGCGGCAAGGTCACTTCATATTTGTCTTAAATTGTAATTACTAAATATTTTCCACCTATTTTTATGTCATTAACAGGTAGGAAAAAATAGGAGTTGCCAATTTGTAGAGCAAAATAATCATACATTTTGCCTTAAAAAAAGCTCTCGTCCTTGATGGGTTAAGCGAGAACATGTCAGGTTCCCATTTTTGTTAATTTTACCAAGTCAGTGCCTGCAATATCTCACTTCCTGCCCGTCATAGCATCGAGCACCGATACATACGTGGGTTATTGATAGTGTGAATTCAGCTGTGTGCCGAGAGAAGGGGCATTGTAGGGATTTTACAAATATTTGATGTGTACACTAATACAGATAAGCTGAACAAAAATATGCACTTGCAGGTCTGGGAACCTTTAAATTATTGCCTAATTGGTTATTACATGTCATTATAATACATGACTCACAAGGTTCCAGAAGACAATGGGTTAGTGAATGCCATATTACATTATTGGTATGCTAATACATGTGTGTGCGTGTGTGCTTGTTTGTTTTTGTGTGCGATCGTGTGTGTAATATAAACTATATATTCATGTGCTATTACGTTAAGCAACAGCACACACACATACAAACACCCCCCCCCCCACACACACACACACATACACCCACCAATACGCACGCGCACACACACACGCGCACACACACACGCACACACACACACACACACGCACACACACACACACACACACACACACACACGCACACACGCACACACGCACACACGCACGCACACACACACACACACACACACAGACACCAACATGCCCGTTTATAAACACATAAAGTTTTCAGGTAAACACGGTCAAAGAATAAGAATTGTGGATACATGGAAAGGGTGCATTTCTATGAACTAAACATATATGCTGCAAATCCAAGAATGGTCTTAGTGCGTATGCTCACTGTTGAATTACTTTGACATCGACAAATTATAGAAAGAGATGCAGAAGGATAACAATTACAGTATGTCGACCATCATCATTTATATCATCAATCATCATCAACAGCAGCAGCATCAGTTACCATGGTAATTTTGTTATAACTCACCGTAGTGATTCTGTTATGCGATAGATCAATCCGATTGAGCACTTGAAATGAATTAAACGTATATGGCTCAATATGTGTAATATGGTTGTTCCTCAGGAAGAGAAATACAGCGTCACCACATTCAATCGGTATATTATTAAGAGAACGAGCTTCGCAGTGCGCCTGTTTGTAAACAGTCGAATATTGACATACAGTTGGACAATCCTGGAGAGAATAATCTATTTGTAGTAACACGAAGAGGACAACAGTACTGTTTAGCCAGAATGCCACATTACATGGCGCCATATTTTCTTCTGTTCATGGTTGCCCATTTTTATAAATCTACGTGCACAAAGATACATGGCTCTACTTTCCGGTATATCCAATTTCACAGCTGTACATCAATACTGTGATGTGATAGCATGCACAATCCATTGTCTTATTACATGCATGCATTGGCGCATATCTGATATGGCCTGGGGCGTCGACAAAGCTACCCCTCATCAAATGAACAGTGTGTTTCTCTCGACTGTTCGGCAGGGTTGCCACATCGCGGCTAGTCTTGACGGCCAGACTCTTTACGTTTCACGGCCAAATTCGGCCAAACTTTTTTTTTCACGGCCAACTTTCACGGCCAAATTGTATCTACATAAAAAAGCAGTATATAAGGTATACCCCCATGCAAAATCTCTAAAAAGTCAGGCTCTCGACACACTGTCATACATTTCCCAATGTTTAAATAATGCCTATGCTATTGATTTAACAGATCTTAGTAAGAAAACGGCAAGATTTAGAAGAAAAAAGGAAAACAAGTTTCGATATAAAATACACTCGGGTCTGACATAGATGTCATGGCCAAGGGGAATAGGTCTATATAAATAGTTATGTTAAATGTACGTGTTGGTCACGCCTGAATAGAGGGGTATGGGAGTTTAGGCTTACCATTATCTCCCAAAAATAATATTCTTCTAAATGAACACCTTTAGTAGTCCACCCTATCAACAAATTCACAAAAATATGTTTCCAGAAATCAAAGGGGAATGTACACTTTAGAGGACAGACCACGCCTCCTTAGCAACCGAAGGTTGCTAAGGAGGCGTGGTCTGTAGGAGCTCCTACGGAGCTCCTTTATATAGCATTTTGGCCCGAAGGGCCAAAATGCGTCCGAAGGACGTTTTGGGGCCCCAAAAAGGCCAAATTCGGGTCCGCGAGCAAAAATTAGTTCTATAAACTACAATAAATTGTAGTTTGTTTTGGATTTTCAGCTTAAAAAACGCTTTTTGACGAAATAATCGTCCAAAAAAGAATTTAGCCGAAACTAGCTGGAACTATTTTAAATGACGTCATCACTAGTTGAGAAAACTTCAAGAAAAACAACGAAAATTTTCTAAGTCCAATTTTTGTACACAAGGTATGGCACTTTGTGTAAATAAGCGTCGTGCGCATCACTAGCGCGCATTAACGCGCGCTTATTTCTTAATGCGCGGGATTGTTTCTTAATGCGCTCTCTTCCTGAATCAAACACACTCAAACCAATGCTAAAGGCAACTGCGTGTTGCGCTTATTGTGTACGCATTGTTGTAATAAACAAGCTTGTGAAAAGTGGTGAAAGTGGCGAAAACTGTCAATTATCGTGGATTTTTGTGACGATAATGCCTTGTTCATGTGGAATATTATGGACTCATTATCGGGGGGAAACCCCCGAACCCCCGCTCGTGACATTGATACCGGAAAACACTTGAAATTGTTAAAAAGTGGAATAATTGGAAGGAATGTCATGATTTTTAGTTCGGACTGAACTCACTAAAGCAGGTAAGCAAAAGAATGATCGCGTTAATTGATTGATTTGATCAAAAATACAACTCTACCTAAGAAACTGACCTTACAGAGGCGAAAGGTGAGTTCTAGGGATAGTTTCAATCAATGTTTTGTATCATTTATTATCATTTATCGTGATTTATGACAATTTTTAGGCCTCGTTGACAGTAAACTACGAGGGACTAGATTCGTTCGCGCATTAACATTAAGGAAGCCCTCGCATAAAAACCTTCACTTTGTTCAAGTTTGCGTGTTAATGAATGACTATCGTCATTAACTTTGGAGAACCTCATCACGCATCACCATCACTAGCGCGCATTAATATTGTGACGTCATCATCCTGAATGCGCCTAATCCTCGTCTGTGATTAGCTGCTGCTAATCTTGTCTTGGGGGCGTGGCCTGTCCGCTAAAGTGTAATTTACCCAAAATATATACAAAAAACGCATTGTTCATGTGTCTGAATTACGAACAAGACTAATTTGTCCAGAGCGCGTGTTTCTATCAACGCGCTCTGTCCGTACGTCCAGATCGAGCGAACGAATCGTCCGGGATTCTCTCCAAACACATACGCGTGAATAACATTGGCGCACTGCACTTGCAAAAATGTTTGGCCCGTTCTCGCTCGCATGGCAAATGATAGGAATGTTGTACACATTATTTCAAGTTTTATTACACTTTAAAATAGTTTTAAGTATACATTTTCTGTTTAATTATGAAAAAGGCCAGAAATGAAAATTCACGGCCAAACTAAATTTTATTCGGCCAGATTTCTGGAATCTGGCCGAAAAAAAGGCCAAATGGCAACCTGCTGTTCGGTACTGTATAGACTACCATGCAGAATGCAAAACGTACACGGTGTGTGTATGAAGGTGTATCCTAACTTCGCGCACGAAAATTTAGGATTTTTTCAAAGTGGCTTAGGATCAAGAAAATTACAGTAATCTCAATGAAACAATAATAAATTGCCCTCAAATTCTGAGGATTCGATTTATCTTGAACAATTTCATTTAAACTCACAATTCGTGGTGTTAATGACCCGATTCCGTGACTATGTCATATCAGCAAGAGCTTCTTCACCGAGTACGGTAGTCTCCATACTTCGCGCATAATACATAGGGCACCCTGCCATTGACTTAACACGTATCCCGTGTAGCAAACCGTAACACGCATTTCAATGGCAGTGTGATGATGCAAACATTTTGCGCGCATTAGCATCTTAGCGCGCACGCGCACCGTTGTCAAGCTATCTACGGAGATTGCGCGATCCGAAAGTAAATTTGATGGGTAGGTCGAACAAAGGAGCATTTTGCGCAGCCTTTCGATGACAACAAATATGTTCTACTGGAACGATTTCCGTCTAATTTGCTTGATACCTCCTCCTCCATAATTTTGTTGGAACACCAAAGTTGTGATTTACAAAAAAAGACCACAAAAAGTAAGTATTTCTTCAGAAATATTGCTCTTCATTTGCTAATTTTTTGGTTGATGAGTAATTGATGTGTGCTCTTTCAGTTGACATTGAAAATTTCCGTCGCCGTGTCCGTGTTCTAATTTTTGCGTATCTCGCCTATGATCCGCGAAGTTGGGATACGCGCGAAGTTAAGAGACCTGTCCATACGTACTACGTGAACATTAATTTCGTAAGTTTAATGCTGCATCCATTGACATGCTATTGGATAACGATTTAATATTTCGCATTACCATGAATACTGCATGACCAATCAATCTCTATTAGATATGAACGTGGAACCAACATTGAAGCAGTTAAAAGGAGGCAACATGTAGATAGGAAAAAGAAAATCAATGGGAAAATTCGTTTACACATTAAAAACGACAGGCATGAATTGTCCACATAAAGAATTGATTTTTGTTTAAAGGAACTACAGCGTCTAGATGGCCTAATTTTCACAATTAGGCTCTCTATAAGTAATTGTTCCTCAAGAAAAAAAGAATTTCCCATGAAATCAATCAATTTTGGGGTAATTAGTAAATTTATATCTAATTGTCCTGGGAACGCCCCTTTTAAATCGCCAAAATGTGACGTCACCTAAAGAAATTCGCCCCGTACACAACGCCTATCTAAATTATGTAGATGACGTAAGCCGATGAATTGTCAATCACATTTCAAGCACGCTGCTGATTTTGGACCCTAAAACTAGCTGCTAAGTGAGATTTGGCATCAGAAAATTAGCCTAAAATTACTACTGTGTTTATTTTCATTAATTTTTTTTTGGCAGACCTAGTTTACAAATCATCAACTATGGAATAAGTGCCAAAATATGTTGTAGTTCCTTTAAAGTGATCTAGGAACATTGTCCAAATCGGAATCCTCAAATCTTACTTACAACTATACTGGTTCATTCATACCTTGTTGTATTCGTACTACCATTATTAGCATGGAACCGTTTCGGTTTTCGAGTTTCGCTTTCTTTAAAAAGAATACATGATTGAAGTGCTCACATTTTAAACTATATCCACTCAAAAGTTATAACGGTGAACCAAGTGAGAGCAATGAGTTCGCGAATATTACCTTTCATTTTCCCTCATTTCTTTGCCATAATATCCGGTATAATATCAATCTAACATAAACTTTCCACACATTACTCAGTGGACATATTCGGATCAAAACAATCATTATCTGCACATGTAAACATGGTTATTAGTCCCTTCAATATTAAACACGGCGTCCGCCCCCACCATAGCTACCATCATGTTTGTCTTTCCATATCTATGTCAGTAAATTAAATAGATGAGTCATCACTATGATATCATTCATTTTAATTAATATTAGTACATTATGAACGTTTGCAGCGCGAACCCCTCGCACGATGTTTGACTAATAAATAACATGAGTCATAGGCAGAGTGTCATAAATTATTATAATTATTTCATGTATGTTATTTTTTTAATTAATAATTTACCTGGGTTTCGGACTGCGATTAGATTATCTGTATTTTTCAGGATAAGTAACATTTAAGGCTATACCATAAATCAATCCTAGTCCCTTCGAAAATGACGGCCTGCAAGGGAACATAATTATTTGGGAGAATTTCGAAAAGTTTAGTTATAAAAGCATGATTTTAATTATTAACCTAAACAGCTGTTTTAGCAACGACATTATACTCCGACCCGCATAATCATATTATAGACAGTGGTGTAGTTACGTACGGGGGATGGGAGGGGGGGGGGGGGGGGGGCGTGCCCCTCAATAATTTGAAAAAATACAATACACTGAAATAAGGGGTAGTCTGTATACACATAAAGCAATACAAAATGTGTGCCCCAATCATTCGCGCACCCCCACCCCCACCATTAGCTTAAAGGGATATAGTAACTTTGTTGACATGTGCAAAAAGTGATGAATAGTTGATACAATGTATATTGTTGTTATCTGATATGTCCACAGGGTATTGTGTGAAAATTTCAAGTCGAATGGAGTTATATGGCCGAGTAATGAGCAAAAATGCAACGTGATGTTCACAAACTCATTGCACTCACTTTTTTCGCGGTCCGTTGGATTATTTAACATCTGAACACTTCAATCGTAAATATCTTTTTAACGAAAGGGAAATTTGAAAAACCGAAACGTGTCCCATGATTTTATTGTTAATACGAATACAACAAGGTATGAGGGAACCGCTAGAATTCCAATTAAATTGGATTTTGAGGATTTGGACAATGTTACTAAGTCCCTTTAAATGACGCTACGCTACTGGATAAAGTTAGATAATATTGATAACACGATATTGATACCACATAGTATGTAAAAGGCCATTTTAAGCCATTGCATTCAGCAATTCACACAAAACATAGGTTTATGAATAAACAAACCAAACACTCGTTATACACACATACATACGCCCATACACATACGCATATAGGCAAAACACAAACACTACGTATTTTCGCCCGTATGACATTCATTTGACATGGAATTTGTCTACATCACTTTTTATTATTAGAACAAAATCCGAATACAAATCCTTGTGATCATGTTAAATCTGTACATCAGACATTAACACACACACACTTGCACTTTATACACAAATGGGGAAGGAAGCGTGCAGAAATGAAAATACGCACATCTATAATACTGACCATCCAAACGATAGAGAGAAAATGAAAATAGAACGCTACACTCAATAACCATCACTAACTTGATCCATAGCTATTGTAAGACATGGACAGCGCCAGCTATCGGTATTTGAAGACATTCAGCTACTCTTACAAATTTCTCTCTTTGTTATTGAAATATTTATGTTTTAATTCTAATACAATTCATTGTGATCATGTTAAATATGTACAAACTTAAGGCAATGAGTTAAAGGGTTAGTTCAGTTTTGGTATAGAGGGCGCTGCACAAGTTATTTTTTTTTGAAAGAGCATACAATTTTAATGACAGAATGAACTTTATTTTATAAAAATGGGTTCAGAAACGACTGACATTTCAATAAATATATCCAATCGGAATAAATCTCGGCCCCCGATTTATTCGATGATTTAAAAAAAAAAAATAAATAAATGCTAACACTTTTTCAAAATTGTTCAAAGAGGTTTTTAAACAGTTTTTTTTTTGTTTGGGAGGGGGGGGGGGGGGGGGTTATTAGAAAGTAGAAACAAAATTGGGACATCATTTTGAAGCATAGTTGATTTATGGGGTTAAAGAAGAGTATTGATGAATAAGTATATACAAGATAATTATTTTGCTTATATGCGTTGTTTTAATGTTGTGTAGATTAATGAAATGAGGAAAGTCATGAATTTTATTCCGTATATAAATGGTTACAGTCCGTTATTCCGAAGGTTCGTTATTCCGAAGGTTCAGTTATTCCGAAGGTTCGTTATTCCGAAGGTTCGTTATTCCGAAGGTTCGTTATTCCGAAGGTTCGTTATTCCGAAGGTTCGTTATTCCGAAGGTTCGTTGATCCAAAAATAAAATCGGGTTCGTTATTCCGAAGGTTCGTTATTCCGAAGGTTCGTTATTCCGACGGTTCGTTATTCCGAAGGTTCGTTGATCCGAAAATAAAATCGGATTCGTTATTCCGAAGGTTCGTTAGTCCTAAAATGAAATAGGGTTCGTTAATCCGAAAATTAAATAAATACGACGTAGAAAAGAATTGAGTTGATTTGATTTTGAGTAGTGTGGACTTGGGAAAGGGGATCAATCTTACTCTAATTGCCGTGGCTGCATGGGGGGGGGGGGGGGGGGGGGTGGGGGAGATGGGGGGGGGGGGCAAAGAGTGGCTTTACAATTCTAGTCAAATTGTATTTCATTTTTCTTTGTAAAACAGTGCAATAAGAATGAGATATATATATTTATATCCTTCTCATGTAAAAAAACATGAAATAAAACCAACATCAATTGGATATAATTATAATTATGTCATAAAGTTAGATTTTGCTGCTTGATATCAGTCCAAAATCACATTTTATTTGTCTGAATTGTATGTATTTCATCATAAATAGCAACTAAGGGCAGGGTGTGGGAGGGGGGGGGGGGTGTCCCCCCCCCCCCCCCCCCCGTTAGGGAGCTTTGGCATTTCTGAGTTTTTACTCTCTTTTCCAATAAAATTCGATAAAAGCCATGATTTAAATTGATTTGGGAGGGGGGCCCATGACACCCCCCATCACTACGCCAGTGCGCACACACACACACACACACACACACACACAAACACACGCACACACACCCTATTTCATTTTCGGATTAACGAACCCTATTTCATTTTAGGACTAACGAACCCTCGGAATAACGAACCCGATTTCATTTTAGGAATAGCGAACCTTCGGAATAACGAACCTTCGGAATAACGAACCTTCGGAATAACGAACCCGATTTCATTTTAGGAATAGCGAACCTTCGGAATAACGAACCTTCGGAATAAAGAACCTTCGGAATAACGAACCTTCGGAATAACGAACCCGATTTCATTTTAGGAATAGCGAACCTTCGGAATAACGAACCTTCGGAATAACGAACCTTATTTCATTTTCGGATTAACGAACACTCAGGTATAGGAAATTTGCGTGTTCGGAATAACGAACCTTCGGAATAACGAACCTTCGGAATAACGAACCGCACCCATATAAATATATATTATCAATACACAGTCATGTCTCACTATCGATACTAGCTGGAAATAATCGATTGAAATGAATATATCGATATTATTATTGAGAAAATTAAAGAAACATAAATTGTTTTATTAGCTTGAATTTATGCTGGTTGAACGAAATGCATGTTATGATCTATTTTATGATAGTTTCATTCTCTTTTTATAAAAAAAAAAAAAAATGGGATTAAATGGAACTGGTTACGAAATTCTTAATACATTTTGTTTATTTTAGTAAAGACTGTTTATTTCGAGCTTGGGTTCTGAATTATTGCCTCAATGCTTTTATTCATGTGCTGTAATACTATTTTATGTGAATACTAGGGAACATTCGGTAATTTGTTTCCGTATTGTAGCTGTATCAGGTGGTGTTCTTTTTCCGGCTGAGTTGTGGAGCCAGCCTTAATAACTCCATCCAGCCTCAGCTCTCCGACTGGGAGGTCACTCGGCAGTCGGCACCTAGGGCCCGTCCTTCGAGTAGGATCGCCTACCATCAACCCTCATCACACGATCGATATAGCGAAACAGAGCGCACGTTAGCAGCATCAGGAGCCACGTCTTGTACGTGTAAAGGGCCCGTTACACATTCACGGTGCCAACACGGATGACCACGGATTGACGGTCCGGGGTACTCCCAGTTGGGTCCGGGATGCTCCGTGTTGCCTCCGGCGTCCTCCGTGTTGTCTCCGGCGTCATCCTTGGGCGCAGCAGGGAAAATTAAACCTGCTTAATTTTCACCGGGAGCTCCGTGTTGAGACCGGCCAAAATTCTATTGTTCAGCTCATCCGTGTTGACTCCGTGTGGCTTCCTTGCTTATCAGTATATACACCGTGTTCGTACCGTACTTATCCGTGTTGGCACCGTACTTGGACCGTACTGACACCGGCCCTCGATCCGTGTTGGCACCGTGAATGTGAAACGGGCCCTTTAAAAGGGCCCGTTACACATTCACGGTGCCAACCACTGACCTATACTAATGGACGGGCGGCTGCACGTTGATTGGCCATTCAAAAATGAGGCCGCCGCGCGCGCACGGCGGCCATATTGGGACCATCATCATGGACCGTCGATAACCCGCTGTTGATAGTGTGTAACATTCGTAAACATTTTTCAGATTAATTTTACCAATTGTTCTCGTTAGATAGAAAGTGTTGATTGTATTCAGATTAGGGATGGCACATTACATGGCATTTGGCTGTACAAATCGAAATGATAATGACATACAAAAGGCTGAAATCACGTTTCATAGGCGAGTTGTTTGCAGTCATTGGGCCGCCTACAGTCCCATGTGTTATGTTTTGTGTCAGAAAAGATTATAGTTTACCTCTTATATTTCACATATATATTAGGTTGCTACATTTATTATAAATAGGGTACTGTACTGATAGATTTGTTTAAATATTGAAATAAAACAAGTGAAATCGATAAGAGATTTAGATACGAGCAGGCAAATAGATGACAAAAATGTGATTGTAAACTTGAACATTTATTTTTGATATAATTGAATAAGTGATTGGGTTTTTAAAATGTATGTTTGAATTCATAAAGCCTATACTAAGGCTAGGGTTTCCTGTTGAGACAGTGACTCATTAAGTTTTTTACAGCCCATAAAAAGTGAAATATTGAAAGAAGATACATTTGTATATGAAATATTGGTATTATGCACTCATTTGAATTTACAAGGAATCGTGGTGAATTTTGAGGGGATACTAGTCATTGTGGAATTAATGCAATGAAATGGTTGATAGAGAGCAAAACATGGCTTGGGGAAAAAAGGGAGATTTGTAATAAAGTGAAATAAATAATATGATTAAACAAAAGTATTATGTTAAATGGCAACAAAGATGGGAGGACTTTGAATCTTCCTTGGAAAATATTCAAAATAATGTAACTCAGTCGTATATATAGGCCTATACCATTGTAATTTGAATAATATTACAATTTTAATCTATATTGCTGCATCGTTTACGGATGGGAAATATTGGTATGTGTATATCATGGGCATATAGAAAGATACATAATGTATTTTTTTTTTAAAGGAGCAATTAATTTGAGTTGAAACAAAAAAGAGAAAAGAAGGAAGAGAACAAAAACAGATTGGCTCAAAATGAATGAAGAACGGCAATAAACACAAAACAACAGCAACAACAACAACGACAACATGTCTCTCCAATTAATGTTAAGTATTGACTTTTATAACATCTAATACATAGAAGTTGCATATGGTCGAACTTCGAATTCCTTCAGAAGTGTTTTATAACCTCCATGATCGATCTCTGAACGATGTTCATAATGATTTAAAACAAACCATAAAGGTAACATTATGAACCATAACTCACAAAGTATGCCCTTTGAAATAGTAATCTCAGGAAGAACGCGGAAAACAGGTTACCAAATAAATTGAAAAGGAAAGCAAACAATGATTGGCTTTCTTTTAATGATATTTTGATATACGAGGATGACGTGCCAATTGGGTATAGCAAAGTGATGCATGAACGCATGGTACAATTAAATAAATTAATGAAAACAGCAGAAAAGTTCTTTCTTTACATGGGGAACAAAATCTTGTTAAAAACAAGGGGAAAATAAGAGATAAACTATAGGGGCGAGTAATAGTTATAAGATCGGGTCAATTGCGGGAATCCGAGTGAATCTCTCCGGGCAACGCCGGCGCGCATATACCTTACGTTACCGTGTAAGCATCATAACAAATGGCGAATTATCATTGCTTGAGATGTGATTCAATACGCTGGATAATTTTAATTAATCATGCTAGTATCCAATCACTAAGACTATTTACTTCACATATATGATCATATTTCATTCCTGGGGGGATAAAGGGATATAAAAATGCCATGGTGAGTAACAACTCCGTAGCAAGTATAATGCACTACCACGTTAGTGCATATATCCGCTGTTACGGGTTGATGGTCCCAACATGGCGCGCGCCCGCAACCCGCGGCCTCAATTACTGAGCCATGACCGCCCGTCCATTAGTAGAGGTCAGTGGTGCCAACACGGATGACCACGGATTGACGGTCTGTTTGTTGTTGTTTTGGTTAAATGGCAATCAGTCAAATGTTGCCCATATTGTTGTCAACCGGGGTACACCCAGTTGTGTCCGGGATGCTCCGTGTTGCCTCCGGCTTGATCCGTGTTGTATCCGGCGTGATCCGTGTTGCCTCCGGCGTGATGCTTGGGCGCACCAAGGGAAATTAAACCTGCATAATTTTCACCCCGGATGAAATCAGTCCGTGTTGGTACCGTGTTGGCACCGTGGACGTCCGTGTTGGTTCCGTGTTGGCACCGTGGACGTCCGTGTTGGTTCCGTGTTGGCACCGTGGACGTCCGTGTTGGTTCCGTGTTGGCACCGTGGACGTCCGTGTTGGTTCCGTGTTGGCACCGTGGACGTCCTTGTAGCCACCGGGAGCTCCGTGTTGAGACCAGCGTTCTATTGTTCTATTGTTCAGCTCATCCGTGTTGGTACCGTGAATGTGTAACGGGGCCTTAAGTAACTACCTCAGAGGGACTTCACATAATCAGCACAGCAACTTAAATCTAGACCGCGAGACATTTGTTTGGGACAATAACTATATTATGGCCATCTAAGAATTTATTTTATTAATTTATTTATTATTCTTGTTTTTATCATTATTATTTGTATTTCCTTTCTTTAACAAAAATTCCTCGTTAAAATACTGATTCATGTATGTAAATACAATACACTATAATTTGGTTTAGTTATTTATACAGGGTGGCCCCCAAAAAACGGAACGGGGCACTTCCCAAAATAAAGTAACAAAGTGATTATGTCCATCGGATAGGGTGTCTTTCCAATGAAAAACGATTCCACGAATATTCATTTTGGTTTTGTAGTTTTTGTTTTAGGGCGCTTTGAGTGACACCATGTCAGGTTCCCTTTTTTGTCAATTTTTACCAAGTCAGTGCTTGATAAATCGCACTTACTGACCGGCATAGCGTCGAATAACGAGCAATGAGCGCGCCATTGTTAGTGTGCATTCAACTGTGTGCCGAGAGAATGGGCATAGCTGCTCGATGATATGACGGGCAGGAAGTGCGATTTATCAGGCAGTGACTTGGTAAAAAATGGCAATAATTGGAATCTGACATGGTCTCACTTAGACGTCCTAGAACAAAAACTACTCTTCCAAAGTGAATGTTCTTGGTATCGTTTTTCATTGGAAAGGACACTCTATCCGATGGACACAATAATGTTGTTACTATATTTTGGGAAGTGCCCCGTTCCGTTTTTTTGGGCCACCCTGTATAGCCATACAACAAGGTTTCACAGTATTTTATTACTTTCCCCTGTTGTGTGCGTGTGTGTTTAGGGCATTGAAACAGAACCCACACTAAAATGAATAAGTGGATACATGTAGATCAGTATAGGCCTATATCCTTTTTGAGATGTATTAAAGTGTAATGGATTTATAGAAATTTGTAATAATGATATATTTTGATTGACCGTTTTAATAATTTATTGTTGGAAATTCGAAATAATAAAGTAATCAATTGTGTAATTTTATAAAGTTATTTACTAATCTCTAGTTGCCTTATTTTGTTTGTATAAGCCAGTTCGTAGTTACAATCTGTGCATGCGCGAAATCACCGATCTAGACTTCCGGGTTCCATCGATATTCCATTGAATCGTGAGAATTGACGGAGCCACACGTGCAATTGAATGCGACTTGTTTGTTTACATTTTCAAGAGCCGGGATTGGGGGTGGGGGAGGGTGGAGGGGTTTATTTTTCATATTCATGTTAACATACTTAAGAACATTTATATTTTCCCCTCAGTTATTTTTACTACAAGAATTAATACCCAATAAATTAAGTCTCATTAAAAGGGATCTACATACTAACAAATGTCTCCCTCCTTGTATTTGTATATAAGAAGTACAACAGAGTTGTTGTTGTTTCTAATTCCCATTTTGTGGAAAAGATATTAAAATTTGAACTGGTAAGGTATTTAGTTATATTAGTAATACACTGGAAAGTTAGAACTGTAAAAAGTCAGTGCAATTATATTGTATTTTGCTCATTACATAGCTATATGTGATTTATTGTACACATTTACACAGATCACATTACACAAATAACCATGCAACCACTGACCATTTTAGTGCACATGTCAACAAAGTTAATTCATGTAATATAGCAAGTACATTTACCTTTTTTTTAGTAGATATGTTTAACCTTATATTAAGCAGGTGGTAAGCTGTTATAACTGACATGTAGGCTACCAGCTCCTGTCATTAGTTGTTGATGTTTCATTGGTTTGTATATATCTTCATCCTCCTCACCAACCTCACCACCGCCATCACCACCACCACCATCAATCAGCATCATCATCATCACCATCATCACCACCACCAACACCACCACCACCTCCATCATCATCATCATCATCATTATCATCATCACCACCACCATCATCATCATCATCACCATAATCACCACCCCCACCGCCATCATCATCACCACCACCGGCACCAGCATCATCATTATCATCAACACCATCATAACCACCAGCACCATCGTCATCTTCATTGTTATCATCTTCATCCTCATCACCATCATCTCCACCACCACCACCACCACCACCACCATCATCATTATCATCATCATCACCATCTTTACCACCACCACCATCATCATCACCACCAGCACCATCATCATCTTCATTGTTATCATCTTCATCCTCATCACCATCATCATTATCACCACCACTACCGCCATCATCATGATCATCATCATTATTGCATCATGGTCGCCATCATCATCACCACCACCACCATCATCATAATCATCACCACCACCATCATCATCATCATCATCACCACCACCACCACCACCACCACCACCACCATCATCATCATCGTCATTATCATCTTCATCATCATCGATCATCACCATCATCACCACCACCACCACCACCACCACCATCATCACCATCACCACTATCATCATCATCACCATCATTACCACCACCACCATCACCATCATCACCACCAGCACCATCATCATCTTTATTGTTATCATCCTCATCCTCATCACCCATCATCATCATCATCATCATCATCATCATCATTCTCACCACCACCACCGCCATCATCATCATGATCATCATCATTATTGCATCATGGTCACCCTCTTCATCAGCATCACCACTGCATCACCATCATCATCATTATGCATTGACAATGCGCGGCCGTGCAGTGCCGTACACTCAGTGAAGTATGTTGATGGAATATTGACCTATGACCTGTGACGTCACTCACGCTCCACATCCTGCCATTTTAAAACGGTAAATTGCCACTTGGTCTACAACCATTTGGTCTATTCCCATTTGGTCTACTAGAAAATTATGAATCTGGCGGCTTAATTATGATTATGATTATGATTATGGATTATGATTAGGGTTAGGGTTGTGGATTAGGGCTAGGGTAAGGGTTAGGGTTAGGGTTAGGGTTTTGGAGCCATCAGGTAGTAGACCAAATGGGAAGTAGATCAACTGAGATTAGACCAAGTGAACATAAACCTGTACAAACAGCACAAACTGCATTAATATCATAATCGTTCCATAAAACGCAACGATCGATCAACAACAATAATCGATCAACCCATTTGAAAATGATCGATTACTCTAAATCCCTTATTTTTACCAAGCACACGTCTTATTATATCGTCTGATAGGGATCCGGTTGCATTATCCAAATCTACAAATCTTACTTATTTTGTTTGTTTGTTTGTTTATTTCCGAAATCACAACAATAAATACAGCAATGAAGTGCAACGGGGGATGACCCAATTCAGCAGAATAAAAAAAAAAAAACCGCTGTTCTTCCTTGGGATCCCACAATTAGATACAGTATATGCAATTAAACGTCTATATACAATGATTGCAACATAGAGAAATTATAATTTCATAAATTATTCCATATTATGTACACTAAATTAAAATTGGTGACAAATATTATATAAACACTTCCAATTGAGAACAAATAATTCCAACGCCATTTGAACAATTCCATAAGAGTTAAGGAAAGAGAGAGAAAAGAGTAAAACAGGGAACTGCAAATATTTACAATTTTATGAAATATATTCATCTAAAAATGTTTGAAATGATCTCAAGCTCGTAGCATTACGAATTGCAATTGGTAATTGGTTATACACTGAAATTCCTCTGTAGAAGAACGTTCTTTTACAACAATTTGACCTAGGCTTAGGCAAATTCATAACTTGACTCGAACGTAATTCATAATTGGTACTTCTCAATGAAATATTATCGAGCATATAACTAGGAGTTAAATTTTGTAACACTTTATACATCATTATGTACAATTAACCCATGAAACTAACCATTTTAAAGGCCAATTTCGATACATTAGTCATGCCTTCGAGCTCTTTGCATAAGTATAATGCGCCCGTCACAGATTGTGTTCAATCGCAATAGTTAAGTGACTAAGTGTTTCATTTCATTTAATTTAAGTTTATTCGATCATACAAAAATAAGTACAAAAATACAAATTAAGAATAGAATGTTTCATGGCTGAGACTTTAAAAGAGGCAGAACTGGTTAAAACAAATGGCCCTTACATTATTCAATATACAAACAGCACATATAATATATAACGCACACAGTATATAATTATCCAAATTCATGGAAAGCCTGATCTGTGACCACATTCGGAAGCAGATAGACAAGCACCAGATTCTCTGTCATAGCCTTACTGTTAGTTGATACAACTTCATTATTCTTTCTTTTGATGGACAGGAAGAGTATATCATATAATGGTTTCTCTACAGACGTGTCGCTAGTTTAACATACTGTACATAGGCCTACAATATGTACATATATGGCATAATACTAATTATACAAATATAGTCCCATTCAATGTTTTCATTTCATTGTTTACAGATGGAAGATAATAATGTACTACAGTTACAAAGTGCAATGCATGTGTCTATTTATATATTTATATGGATAAGCCCCCACCCCACCACCCCCTGCACCCGCCCCACACTTGCCTGTCTATAAACCCATGTATACATTTTTGCTTGAACGCACAACCATTGTATTGAATGAAATCCAGACAAATTGTTGTATGCACTATAAGACACCAAATATAATAAATAGTCCCTGAAAATTTGAGCACAATCGGTCTCCTCGCAATACCAACATTCCTTTTTAGGACTATCAACAGTCCTTTCTAGGACTACCAACTGTCCTTTTTAGGACTCTCCTAGAAAGAATACCAACAGTCCTTTTCAGGACTATCCCAACAGTCCTTTCTAGGACTAACAACAGTCATTTCTAGGACTAACAACAGTCCTTTCTAGGACTAATAACAGTCCTTTCTAAGACCACCAATTGTCCTTTTTAGGACTCTCCTAGAAAGAATACCAACAGTCTTTTTCAGGACTATCCCAACAGTCCTTTATAGGACTACCAACAGTCCTTTCTAGGACTATCAACAGTCCTTTCTAGGACTACCAACAGTTCTTTTTAGAACTCTCCTAGAAAGAATACCAACAGTTCTTTTCAGAACTACACCAACAGTCCTTTCTAGGACTACCATAGTCCTTTTCAGGGCTTACCAATCCACCCATCTCACATGGTGTACCCGTAAACCACTCGTATTATATACACCACCATGGAAACCGATACTTACAAGCAACATTTAACTATATGGCCATCAAAGATTTGTTTAAATTCATTTATTTATTATTCTTGTTTGTATCATTATTATTTTTATTTCCTTTCTTTTTAAAAATTATTCCTCGTTAAAATACTGATTCATGTATGTAAATATAATACACTATAACTTGGTTTAGTTATTTATACAGGGTGGCCCCCCCAAAAACGGAACGGGGCACAAAATAAAGTAACAAAGTGATTATGTCCATCGGATAGGGTGTCTTTCCAATGAAAAACGATACCACGAATATTCATTTTGGTTTTGTAGTTTTTGTTTTAGGGCGCTTTGAGTGACACCATGTCAGGTTCCCTTTTTTTCAATTTTTACCAAGTCAGTGCTTGATAAATCGCGCTTACTGCCCGGCATAACTGTGTGCTGAGAGAATGGGCATAGCTGCTCGATGATATGACGGGCAGGAAGCGCGATTTATCAGGCAGTGACTTGGTAAAAAATGGCAAAAATGGGAATCTGACATGGTCTCACTTAGACGTCCTACAACAAAAACTACTCTTCCAAAGTGACTGTTCTTGGTGTCGTTTTTCATTGGAAAGGACACTCTATCCGATGGACACAATAATGTTGTTACTATATTTTGGGAAGTGCCCCCTATCCGCTTTTTGGGGCCACCCTGTATAGCCATACAACAAGGTTTCACAGTATTTTATTACTTTCCCCTGTTGTGTGCGTGTGTGTTTAGGGCATTGAAACAGAACCCACACTCAAATGTATTAGTGGATACATGTAGATCAGTATATACCCTTTTTGAGATGTATTAAAGTGTAATGGATTTGCAGAAATTTGTAATATGATATATTTTGATTGACCGTTTTAATAATGTATTGTTGGAAATTGGAAATAATAAAGTAATCAATTGTGTAATTTTATAAAGTTATTAACTAATCTCTAGTTGCCTTATTTTGTTTGTATTATAAAACCACAACATCCTGCCACTTTAAAACAACACGAACTGCATTAATACCATAATCGTTCCATAACACGCAACGATCGATCAACAACAATAATCGATCAACCCATTTTAAAATGATCGATTAGGCCTACTCTAAATCCCTTATTATTACCAAGCACACGTCTTATATCGTCGGATCCAGTTACATTATCCGAATCCACAAATCTTACTGAGAACTCTAGCGGTTCTCTCATACCTTGTTGTATTTGTATTACCAAAGCATGGAACAGGTTTCGATTTTAGAATTTCCTTTCGTTAAAAAAGATGTTTACAATTGAAGAAGTGTTCAGATTTGTGATTATCCACTCGAAAGTTATAACTGTGTACAAAGTCAGTGCAATAATTTACCGAATATCGCTGTGTATTTTTACTTATTACTTGGCCATTATAATATCCATTAACATGATATTTTCACACATTACTCAGTGGACGTATCAGATCATTCACCACTCTTTGCACATGTCAACATAGCTACTAGATCCCTTTAATAATTCTAACATCCTTTTTATCAAATTGGCACTTCTCTCTGCTATGCTCTCTCGCAATTTACGCCAAAAACAATTAACCCATGAAAGTAACCATTTTAAAGGCCAATTTTGATACATTATTTATGCCTCCGAGCTCTTTGCATAAGTTTAACGCGCCCGTCACAGATTTTGTTCAATCGCAATAGTCAAGTGAGTAAGTGTTTCATTTCATTTAATTTCAGTTTATTCGATCATACAAAAATAAATACAAAAATACAAATTAAGAATAGAATGTTTCATGATTCGGACCATTCAAAAGGCAGAGCTGGTTAAAACAAATGACCCTTACATTATTTAACATACAAAGAGCACATGTATATAATTATCCAAAGTCACGGAAAGCCTGATCTGTGACCACATTCGGAAGCATCTAGACAAGCACCAGCTTTTCTGTCATAGCCTTATTGTTCTTTGATACAACTTCATTATCCTTTCTTTTGATGGACAGGAAGAGCATATCATCTAATGATTTCCACAGACGTGTCGCCAGTTTAACATACATACGATATAGTTATGTACATATATGGCGTAATAATACAAATATATTTTCCATTCAATGATTTCATTTCAGTGTTTACCGACGGAATATAATAATTTACTAGAGTTACAAAGTACAATACATGTGTCTATTTATATATTTATATGGATAAGCCCCCACCCCACCACCCCCTGCACCCGCCCCACACTTGCCTGTCTATAAACCCATGTATACATTTTTGCTTGAACGCACAACCATTGTATTGTTAAGTAGCTCCTTAAGTTCTCCCCCCTTTATATACACTTTTTCACATCCTCCCTGGGTATGTATATATGTTGTTAACTGTACAAAAAGATTAGTCACTGAAGAGCCATACGGCGAAACAGTCTATTCTGTCTGACTTAAAAAAGTTACTATACTTATATAATATAATGTAGGTATATTTTACATGACAAACTCCTGTCATAAAACTGGTGAAATAATATCATCTCTTCTGTCTATAAAACAATTCTTATCACAGTAGCAACAATAATCACATGTGTATATTTTTGTATCCCTTCTTAAAGAATTCAAAATTTAAAACAATCATTACTACTTGATTAAAGTGATAGTTCAGTTTTGGATTAGAGGGCGCTTCATCAATTGGTAATGGAAAATTATGTGTATTATTATAAGATCATGTGATTTTAGAAATAAAACAAACTTGATTTCATCAAAATCGTTTCAGAAAGAGCTAAAATATCAATACAAATATCCGATTACAATATTAAGTGTTTTATAACTTGTATCACAGTGTAATCACACTAACTGGTTCATGTTTAATCGGGCAACCGTTTGGAAACATTGCTATACACATTTTTTCACAGTGTAAACAATGTATTTTATCTCTATTTAAAGCTCTATTAAATTGGCATTTTTTTCAAGTCAATACTCAACATCACGGTGGTACACCGTGTTTAAAATGCATAGTTCTAACGCAATATATTACATTGTGCATAGTTGCAATGACTGTATTCTACCACTAGTGAAAGAAAAGCTAACGCCAATTTCGCTATTTACAACAAACATATTCGTCATGTTCGTATGCTACCTTCAGCATCATGCTCGCTTACTTTCTGCAACGTGGAATTACACAGATATGAACAGCAACATTGCCGAAATCGTAGTATACAATTCTCAATAGAAAATGCATTCCATGCAGGAGTTTTATACGCAAGTGTCATGTAAATACACTTGTTAGGCAGAGAAAAGGAAAAGAAAAGTGTGCCTACCAATGCATTCCAAAATTGTATTCACATCTACAAATATGTGCAGTGACTAGTAAATGTTTACTTGAATATTACATCGGTAAATATTTACTTATAAAGAAATTATTTGGCTTCCAAAGTTATTTTCCTTAATTTAACTGTAGCATGGAAGACAATGGAAGAAGCAAATTTCGATGTCGGCGCTGGAGGCCGGGGGTAACCTCGCTATTGCTTAGGTCACAAATGCTCCGATTTGGGATACGGCGCCCATACGATTCCACTTTTAGGTGAAATCTTGCGATAATATTGCGGCGCCCGCAAGGGTGCCGTGGCTATCGTGCGGTCGCCGTTGCATTTTTCATCGCCGTACGATGTAAACAATTTGTTTAAAGCGGAGTTAAAACAAAAAATGCATCGTACGATTTTTTTTTACTTGCTGTAAGCCCGTAGACACCCGGGGGGCCACTCAACTATATTGCTGTACACACGCGCGACCACAGGGTTTTCAAACCCACCCTAAACAAGTTTTATCCATTGATCAAATTTATACCCTATTCAAGTATTTTCGCGTGCTTTTTTGACAGTTTTGCCCCCTAAACAAGTATAACCCCTAAAACATACCCCTAAACAAGGTCTACGTCAATTGAACAAGTTTGGAGAAAATGATACCCTAAACCCGTATTTAGCGTTTAGGAAACCCTAAACTCCAAACTCAATTAACTCAAACAATTGATTTTGTTGAGTAACATCCAAATCTGTACTAGAGAGGTCTACATGCTGTGATACGTTACACTTCTCATTTGTTGTCTTTACAAATTCATTACACTCTTCCGGTACTGCAATTGGAGCTACAGACATAATTTGAGCAATATCTTCATGCACATCTAACACTTCTTGTTGTACATTTGTCTCTTTCAAATTAACATCATTATCAAACTGATCTACCATATGGGTACGATCAAGTACATCAGAACCTTCTGGTTCGACTACTCCATCCTCTGGTATCACTATGACTTTATGTGCATTTGTCAAACATATACATTTACCCAGATCTGCACCTTTCTGAATAACTACTGGCTGATCACCAAAATTGGCACATCCATACTGGATACACCCCTTTTTGTTCTTTGACAAGGATTTTGTAGGTAACAGTCCCAAAGAAAACAAATTGGGTGATCCTGATGTGGTTCCCTCTACGCCCTCAGGAAGAGGAGCACCTCTGATTCTAGCTTAGTACTGCCTGTGATTTAGGTGGTATTGTTACTGTCTCTTTAGAGACCACCTTTCGCACAGGGTCCATAGTGAGTGACATACTATTTGTCCTGAACTGAACATTGACACTGTTATCACACACAAAATCTTGACCTAAGATAAATGCAGGCTTCAAATTCGGAACTACATAAAGTTTACATTTAACATGATGACCTGCAATGTTTGCTTGAACAGAAATCAAACTGTCTATCTTTGTCTTGTTTCCTGTTGCTGTTTCAATTGCGCTGTACTCCATCTCTTCTCGTGAATGCGCAGTGAAACATCCTGAAATATTGTGCAATAATGTAGGGTTTATAGCACTTATTTCAGCTCCGGAGTCAATCATCGCACACAACTTAACCTTATTTATCTCCACATCTACATAATTATTCAATCTTGGACCTGGAATGGATGTGACCTTGGCAACCTTACATGTAGGCTGCTGCACTTTGTCACATTCATGCAATACCGATTGCACTTGGACTGGTCTCACAGTGTCGGGACTGTCTTTTAACGGTTTCCCCAGCGTGATTGCCTATATCTGGGCAGTCTCGCTGGAAGTGGCCCTGCTTGCCGCAGTTGTAGCATGCCCCGTATCGAGGAGCCCGTCTCTCCCTGTGTTGGTACTGACGAGGCTCATAGTCATAGTCATACGCGGGTTCTATGTTGAACTTGGGGCACGCTGTCGCCGGGTGGCCATCCGTCCCGCAAAGTTGACAGGTAAGTGAGTGCTGAGCGTTGGTTGTTTTGACAGCATGTACGTTGGCTGGCGGTCCTTCGGCGTCTCCTGCTCCCGTGGTTCTCAAATAGGCTAGCCTCGGACCTCCCCACCAGCTTCTCTACCAGGGTGTCAACATCAGGTTGTGCCACTGCTTGCGCCGCCTCCTCCGCCTTTGCTGCGTTGATTGCGCCGTCCAGCGTTCCCGGCTGCGTGCGCAACACGTGTGAAACCCTGTGTGAAAAAGTCTAGCTTGGCTTGTTCATCGAGGTTGAGCGGGTGGCATTTCTGCTCCACCCGCTCTAGGTAGGTGGCCACGGAGTCCGGACCCTGTTTGATGATTATAAGCTCCGTCCTTAACCGGAACCGTGACGCCGATGATAGTCCAAACTTTTCCACAAATCTGGCCCTGATCCAGTCATATGGGTCTTTATAGCGGGCCTTATGACAAGTTGACTTGTATGAATAGCGGTCCTTTTGCAAATCGAGCAAACCCCATGCGTCTCCCTAGATCACTCCGTTGTATATGTGACCTTACACCACAAAACGACCGTTATGTCGCGGATATAGTTTCTCTGTTATTAGCTGAAATAGTCAGATTTGGTTAAAAATATGAGATTCAGGATTTTTGTATTTCCTGAATGAATGTATCTTAATCTACTTTCTATGAAATTTTTATTGTCAGAAATCATGTTTAAGTATGTTTTTTCATCGGATAAAAATTATCAGATTACAGCGCTTGAATGGATGCCGATCTTTGAAGTGGCCCATTTCTCCCTTGTTTTAAAACTGCTTTAGTCATTTTACCACATCTTTGGCGCTCATTTTCAGAGGGTTTGCCTTGTCTGATTATGACAAATTATATACCATTTTAAAGGTAATGAATTCTACTGTAAAGTCATGTGAAAATCAGCATTATCATTTTTCCCGACTTATTGGTCGTTTTGTGGTGTAAGCTCACATATTTTGTTTTCGCGAAATGAATTCCGCGAGTTTTTCTGCTTCCACATGCAAACCAATATAGCAAGACAAAAGACGACTAAAGAAACCAAGATTGCCACAAATACTTTCAGCTTTACACATTTCACTTCGGACGGAAAATTAGTAGGGGTTTCTGAAGCGCCGCCATTGGTACCGTCAGTAGGCATGGTAGGGGTAAGTTTTTTAGTTTTCCCGACCCTACTGAACGGCCTATCATCATGTTTTTGTCGAGTTTCGTTAGTCAATGTGAGGCTACCGTTACTATCGAATTCATAATATTCGCATCTTACTTCATCTTGATAATGATCCATACAACAATAATAACGGATGCCAACATTTAACATGATTTTCTTGACAAATACATCGTTCGTATGAAACATATACCCTGCGATAACCCTTTCAGGTGAAGGGTACTGTTCAAGGCAATACAAACTTGCATCCGTTTTCCCATAGGCAGAGAAGCTTACAAATCGCGACTGTTTCACCTGTGGGGCTGTGTAGGCACTGGTACAAAATCTACCTGGTCCTTCCTGATGCTCTGGTAGAACATGAACAAATGCTTCTAAGACCCACTCTGATTGCATACTAATCTTTTCTTTAACTTTTAGGAAGTACATGGTTTCGTCAGTTACCATAATAGGCGTCACTGATAAGTTGACTTTTAAAACATCACTTTTCTTTTCGAATGACACTGACATTCGATCACGCTGATTTTGTGATTCAAACATGTCTGTAAAATATGTTCCACCTGCAGCATCACCTACGCCAGAATGTACGTATAATGGATGCTCTTTACCAGCATCCTGTAGCGACAATTCATATGCCTCTAGAGGTTTGTTCAAAGCTTGTGAAAAGGTGATTGTAACATTCTCTCTTTCCGTGAAGTAATACTCTCGCATTTCACAAGTAACAGGAGTTATTAGCAAATATGGTACGATGAACGCGAGTCCCCATCGGATATCCATAGTTGATCCTGCACTGTGGACATGTAGTGGGAGTCAATCAAGGATATCACATTATATGTTTTATTAAAGAATGGAAACCGTACACTTGATAACCATTACATTTGAATGTTGGTTTTATATAATTGTTACTGATTATACCTTCTAAAACGAACTATGCTTAGTATAAAGGTATAAAGGGACAGTTCCTCTTTTGCAAGCCAAATTTCAAAAGTTGCGAGGTTATTGTCTTATATGAAAGAAAATGTCATTTAATAGCATGCCTGAAAACAATTAGGGCTTGAAAATTTTTTTTTTCGTGGAGTTATAGACCGGGATGGGGTTGGGGATCGCTGGTTGCTTCGTCCCCATAACGCGATTAGTACTTGCTAGACAGCCCGACGCCTATCGGATAGGCTACCGAATTAGCGAAACTGCTTGTAAACGAGAGTTGTTTTAGCGCGGCGGACGTACCAATATATCGTTCCTGCGTCGCTGAAAGCTCCGTAAGTCGCTGAGCGAAAATACCATATCCTCAGGCAGGGCGAACAGTTTGTTAATAGCCAGGAACAACCGATCAAGGCTCCCGAGGCCACTAAAGACGCCGGAACTCAAGGATGATATGGTATTGTTGTGCAGGTCGATTATTTCAAGTCAATGGGTTGTCTGAAAGGTTCCGATGTTGATTTCCTTGATGACGTTTCGGCTCAGAGCAATGCGTCGCAGTCGTCCGGCTCCGTTGAAGGCGTTTGGGTCAATTGTGCTGATGTCGTTGTAGAGGAGCTGGGTGGACACCAGGTTTTCCGCGCCAGAGAATGCGGTGGCCTTTAACTGCAGTAGAACAATTGAGAAGCAGTATAACAAACAAGTAGGTGGAGAGCCAAAGTCGAAAAAGTGGTTTCCTAATATGGACTTAGGTTGCCAGATCTCCACAACAAGTTTAAACCGATTTTTTTTGCAAGTATTTTTAATGCAAACACCTCCAAATCCAAGATAGCGTCCAAAAAAGTAGCCGTTTTGACTTGCTATAGATAATTTGCGAAATGACACCCTTTACATGCTAATTTTAAGTTTTTAAAAATAAATCATTGGTGATTTGGTATATTTCTATTCATAATCGGCTATTGTTACCATGGCTACACTTGTACCGGGTAGTACACAAAAATAAACATTCGGCTTGCTGTTAGCTATCTAAGCTTTTCGGTGTTGTATTGGTTTAACAATTGAGTTTATTTTGTTTTAATGATACTAAGTCAGCCAATTTGTATAGACCTTTAATAATAGTCTCCAGATA
>JBAMJV010001934.1:135000-163677 GCA_037951105.1 Echinarachnius parma
TATGTTGATTATAATTACATGAAAATGAATGTAACAAAATAGTCAATAGTAAAAAGCTATCCCTGTAAAATCTATTAAAACAAATATCATTCATAAAGTCATAATCTATCGATATCCCCCCAAAAAAGAAAAAAAGAAGAAAAAAAGAAAAAAACCCTACCCGAAATTCAAACTCTCGCCAGTTAGATCGTAAGTCAAACGTCCGTACCACTATGCCAGCGGTAAAGTGTGTGGCATATATAATTTATGGATCCTTGTTCTACAATGAACTCATAATGATTTAAATCACAACTGTACAATTTTCCCGATTTGTTCTGATTACATATCAGTTTTTATAAGGTATACTGTGAAAAGGAATGACTGAATATCAATGCAAAAATATATTAAAAGAGGAAAATGTCTGTACAATCAACGCCCCCCCCCTTCTTTTTACATGGGTGTTCGGTAGGAAACACCTTTGTTAAAGGAACAGTCCAAATTTCAAAAGTTGCGAGGTTATTGTCTTATATGAAAGAAAATGTCATTTAACAGCATGCCTGAACCAAATTAGGGCTTAAAATCTCTTTTTCGTGGAGTTATAGACCTCAAACGAATAAATCGATATCCAGCGAGAAATTTCGCACACAGATTCCACGGAGTACCACGTTGCTGTGCGTGACCCCTACGTGACCCGCGCTAGCTACGTGACCCGCGCAAAGATCAAACAACGGCATAAGCGAATACTAAATAAAATAACCAAACCTCGCTTAAACTGACTACATGTAATTATATATTCTTCATTTTTGAGATCTTTTTCCGTGACATACCTTTACAAATGTCGGCTTTACAATACCGTTACAAAAATAAGTACAAAATTGTTGTAATATTATGCAAAATCAGTTAAACTCCTTTATTGACCGATATATAGTTTGATGGAGGGACGAATTAGTTTTTCATTCGTAGAATCCAAATTACAGGACTGTTCGATCTGATTTTTGTTTGTGTGTGTTACATTCATCCCCATCCGTCAACTGGAAACTTTTCAGACTATTTGTAAAATTGGGACTGTCCCTTTAAACAACTTGAAGTGTAAAATTACACACAGTGTGTAGTTTATGACAATTTTATCTATGTTTACTCATTACCTGCTTTATAAATACAGATTTAATTTGTATAATCATATTCACCACAAATTTTGCTGTATTTTTACTACAGCCATATTAAATTTACATAGGATCCAATGTATTTGTACTTTTCTTGTACGATCTGTATTTTTGTTACTTGCATAGACTTTCAAGTAAACAAACATAACATAGTAGGGGACTGTGAAAGGGGTGGGACTTGCTAATAAAAAACAAACTTGCTGCCAATCAAAGAGGTTCCAGCTAGTGCACATGCGCACAAGTGATGCATGTGTTCATCAATCATGTCAATGTTTATTATGTATAATATTAGGGTTAGAGATGGGACTGTGAAAGGGGCGGGACTAAAGAAAAGCAAACTTGCCGCCAATCCAAGGAGGTTCCAGTGCACATGCCAATGGCGTCGATTTCTTCTCGCCATTGGGGGGGATGATTCGTCATTTTGACCATCTCTGGCGAGGGAGCGAAGCGACATCTTAGCAGCGTGCCCGGGTTTTTATGGCTGAGGGGGGGGGGGGGGGGGGGGGGGGGCAAAGCTTTTGAATTCAGCTGTTTATAAATTGGAAGATTATTAAAGGAGAAAATCAAAGAAAACCCCTACATATGACGATATTCATATCTACAGAAAGCTTATAAGCCATAGAATGAGCTTGAATGACATTCAAACAATATAACGCTTCCGTAAAAGCGAAATTAGGGTGAAAACATCACCCTATTCCCAGGGACAAATTCGCTCAATCGCTACACGAAATGGCCTTTAGCTGTGACGTAAGAACCGGGCTTGAAGCCCAGGTGGCTGCCGCGGTTGTAGTATCTATAAGCATGTATAACATACCAGGCTGGAAAGACAAGCTTCAACTTATGTGCTATTTTTTCCCTTACCAAGAATAAATTATAATACTACATTGTTGGAATTTGCTTCTCATTTATATTTTCATCATGATATTCCAACAAATGTATTGTTTGTGACAAAAAAAAAGTTGAAAAAAGGTTAAAAAAAGAAGGTGAAACTATACGACTGTGTCGTGCAGTAGGCCTGCACAGATTTGGGAGCAGGCGATTTTTTACCAACATGTAGTTTCACTTTGACATATCAGACGGAGAAATTACCACTTCCATTATGGAAACAAACAGTTAATAATCATTATGAATCAAATGAAATTTAAAAAAACGAAGAATAGTTATTACTTTAGTCGATCTATCATGGTCAGTAGCTTGAAAAGTCGAGTGAATTAGATTCGCGATCTCCTGTGTTGTTACGATTCATCCGCGATTTCTCTGAACATTGGCAGCCGCATTACCTATACGGCTGATAGCGCTGGCGGATTTACATTTCCTGCGCGCGCATCAAAACAAACGTAACTCGAGTGCACGTGCTAAAATAGCTAGGATACTTCGAAGTCCATTAACAGGCTGTTTTGTTGAAATTCTTCATCCATGTTGAACTGTCAGATGTAATTCTAGAGCGAGATCGTGATCGTGTGGACTGTAGAAAGCTTCGAATAATTATAGCGCATATGCCGGAACTACTTTTAGTTCAATAACATACAATATGCACAGTATACGGCCGGGTATACGATCGCGCGCTTGCATGTTTTTCGCGATGGACGAAACTCTTACGAAACGAAACAAAACCAAAAAAAAAACGGTGAGAAATACTCTATTCTATGTAATTATACCAGTTATTGACATATTGAAATGGATAAGAAATATTATATATTGTTATAACAAAGGCAATTCTAGCTCGGAACATGATCCTACTAGGTAATTTTGTTTTGAAACACAGCTATAATAGATTTGTTTTTCATACTATCTCCGTGTATATGAACAACAATTCGGCAAAATGGTGAGTTGTAAACAGTTATTTTACGGAGATTGACACTTTTTCAATGCCAATAATGACATGAATATTGACATTAGGATATGTTTCAGGACATGAGAGGACAACTGTGTGTCAGATATTGATTATTCAGACAATATTCAATCGTTTTGAGAGAGTAGAACTGCGTCCACTCTATGAACATTTGCGTGTAGATCGCCGTTCGAGCTTGAGCTGTGGAGCGCAAAGCCCGGCTCTTACGTCACGCACAGAGCCACTTTGCTGTGCCGATTTCATGGTAAAGGAGAGGGTTAATTCACTAAAATTTTATTTTCATAAAACATGAAACTGAAACACTTTCATGACATGTTAACTGCACAAATTGCTTTAATAACTCATTCTATCATAAAATAAACCATAATAACTTGATTCTATTCCCTTTGAATTTCTCCTTTAAGTGCACATTGCAAGCATCATGTTATGAGCTGGGCTTTGTCCAATATGAATTTTAGCCTGATAGATACATATATTGCAAGCATTCTGCTGGAACCCTGAATAGCATCAGTCATGGGATACCCACATTGGAAAGCTTATTGGGGGTCCAGGGGGCGGAGCCCCTGAAAAGCTTTGGGATTTGTAATATCCAGATATAAAGATGTTGTCTATAATGTAAATATAGAGTTAACTATTCTTTAGTTAATTGGCTTTTGAATTAGTTGTTTAGAGATTGGAAGATTATTAAGTGCACATTGCAAGCATCCTGTTATGATGAGGGCACTGTTCAAGTATGGATGAATTTTAGCCTGATAGATAAATACTGTCGATTGCAATCGTCCTGTTGGAACCCGGAATAGAATAAGTCAAGGGATACCCACATTGGAAAGCTTATTGGGGGTCCAGGTGGCGAAGCCCCCGGAAGCTTTGGGATTTGTAATATCCAGATATAAAGATGTTGTCTATATGTAAATATAGCGTTAACTATTCTTTAGTTAATTGGCTTTTGAATTAGTTGTTTAGAGATTGGAAGATTATTAAGTGCACATTGCAAGCATCCTGTTATGATGAGGGCACTGTTCAAGTATGGATGAATTTTAGCCTGATAGATAAATACTGTCGATTGCAATCATCCTGTTGGAACCCTGAATAGAATAAGTCAAGAGATACCCACATTGGAAAGCTTATTGGGGGTCCAGGTCGCGAAGCCCCCGGAAGCTTTGGGATTTGTAATATCCAGATATAAAGATGTTGTCTATATGTAAATATAGAGTTAACTATTCTTTAGTTAATTGGCTTTTGAATTAGCTGTTTAGAGATTGGAAGATTATTAAGTGCACATTGCAAGCATCCTGTTATGATGAGGGCACTGTTCAAGTATGGATGAATTTTAGCCTGATAGATAAATACTGTCGATTGCAATCATCCTGTTGGAACCCTGAATAGAAGTCAAGGGATACCCACATTGGAAAGCTTATTGGGGGTCCAGGTGGCGAAGCCCCCGGAAGCTTTGGGATTTGTAATATCCAAAAATACAATTAACTATTGAATAATTAGCCCAATTTTAGTGAGCGAAGCGCAAACGCACAGTGGACCAGGATCGCCTGACAGTTTGCCAAGAGAGAAGTCCTGAATAAAACTATTTAATGAGTACCGTGGCTGGTACTGGGTCAAATAACCTCAAAAAGTGGTTTAAAGAAGACTATAGTAACAACTTCCATTCATGAGAGGGGGCAATGCTTCTTAATTTTAATGTTATTATATATTTTTGAACCCCAAATATTGGGGGGGGGGGGGGGGGGATGATAATACAGGCCATCCCCCCACCTGAAATATTGGGGGGGATAATCCCCCCCCATCCCCCCCCCCCCCCCCCCCCCCCCCCCCCCCCCCCCCCGTGATCGACGCCCCTGGCACATGCTCACAAGTGATTTATTTTGTCATCAACAACGTTTATATAAAGAGATGGAGAATGAGCGCAAAGGACAGGAGCATTTCCAGAATGATGAAATGCTCCAAATATCTAAATCTAGAGGGAGTTAGACCTTGCATTTTATACTATATCTACACACGGTACAATTACCAAGTTGCGACGTACTTGTATATAGGCTTGCAGGTATCGGATCATCATCATCAATTTGTAACGACCATCATCATCAGCAGCATGCAGCTGCATATATAACAATTATCATTATTGGCAGCAGCAGCAGCTATTATAATAAACATCGCCCTTATCATCACCACCAGCAGCAGTTAACATTACCACCATATTCATCATCACCATCAGCAACATCATCATCATCATCATCATCTATTGATCTTGAGTATGTTTACTCACCTCAGTGATTCTATTATGTGACAAATCAATCCTATTGAGCTCTTGGAATGACATAAACGTATCAGATTCTATCGATGTTATGTGATTGTATCGAAGAAACAAAAATAAAGCTTCACTACATTCAACCGGTATTGTAGTAAGAGAACGAGTTTCACAGTGAGCTTGTTTAAATATTCAGTTGAATAGTCGCATACGTCTTGACAGTCTTGCAGAGAGTATTTTATCTGTCGAAACAATATAATAAACATGAAAACGATATAGGCGTTATCCATATTGGCGAAATTTCTGTGTTATAAGCATCGTATGTCTATGCGTACATGCCAGAGCGCGATGACCGCACTCTGGCACGGAACATCTTATTACGTACCCAGCATGCTCAGGGACACATAAATAACGCAGCTCTGCCCTGCTCTTAATTTACATTATAATATGAACTACTGCAGTATACGACCGTCTATCACATAATCTCTCGTTGTCGTGGTTGTCTGACGTGTCTCGATCTCATCGACTGGCATGTGATGGTAGTATAATTATATGACTGTGTGTACGCTCTATTTATGTGTGTACGCTCTGTATATCACGTTCACGTATGGCGTAAAAGATGTAAAGAACATTATTACATAAGTAATTTGCTGCGAAACGTTCTAATACAATCAATTTATCGACATATAATTATTATGCTAATTATGCCAAATACACGTGTACAGAGCCTGGGAGTTGGCCAGGTGATCATACATTGTGTCTGGGTTTTTATCTTTCTATTCGCATACGATGCATCATGCATGCATGTATTAATAATCAGTCCTCCCACCTCTCTGTAATAACGGTCCTGTGAGAAATGAGACTACATTCGTGTGCGTACACATGAATGTAAGTATTAAGTGATATGTTACACTGTCATGGTATCACTATGGAAACATTATGATCGGTTGCCTTCTCAATTAAAGCGGATGTAATGACTATAGAAAGAAAAAAAAGTGAATTGAGCAATAATAAAATATTCATAATTTATCATATATCATGATAATGAGTAGGCTATGTGTCGTATGTTAACGACATCAGTATGTGGCATCACACATGCGCACGGGCGTAGACATGTCATTGATACCCATTCAACTGGGGGGATGATCTATTCATTGGTGTGGCAAGATTGGTAGAGCGCGCGCTTTCCAATCATGAGATCCCGAGTTCGAACCCTGCCCACGGCGTTTGTCCTTCAGCAAGACAATTTATCCACTATTGCTGCTCTCTACCCAGGTGTATAAATGGGGACCGGTAGGAGGTGAAAGCCTTTATGTGAACGATCTTCTTGAGCCCACTGAGCGCTTGGAAGGAATACTCCCCAGGGAGTGGAGATGGTGCACACCATGTGTGCTGGTTTGCATTGTATCCTATGACCGGGGTAATAATAAAATTGTAAAGCGCTTAGAGATGATTATCAATCGTGATAGGCGCTATATAAATAGTGGATATTATTATTATTATTATTCATCCCCCCAGTTGAATAGGTATTACGTAAGTCGTACGCCCGTGCACATGCCTATGTAGGCTAACCGGACAACAAGGTCGTAGTCATAGTGGTCCTGGGGGACGTGCCCTCCTCATAGTACATTAACCCCAAGGAGCCCCCACCAAATATAAACGTACTTGCGGGGGGGGGGGGGGGGGGGGGGGGGTATCAACAGGAATACACAACACAATATATGACAAATATAATTATCATCATTGTAATTTCTTATGAAATGTAAAAGACCCTTTGTTTTTCTTTGTAACTTGTCAGGTGAATGCATCTGCCCTGCAATGAAAATACAAGCCCCCCTCGATCGAGTGTCCCCCTATTCAAGAGTCTTGACTATGCTTTGATTTGTTTTCAATGGTATTATTTTCTTCATTCCTTACATACAAACAATAACAAAGTAATCAGTACATGAAATAATCTAAATTATTACAAAATAATTGAAAATACTGGTTCACCATGAATGAAGAAAGCATTATATATATAAAAAAAAGGGAAATAGAAGGGGACAAATCATTGCCCCCTTCCCCCCATAGACAAACCACATACAAACACTTACATACATATATACACACACGTGCACAAACACACACACATACATCCACAGGTAACATGCCTACACCCGAATTATTAATAATACCAGATATTATCTCCAAAAGTCCGAGAGAGGGCGTACAATTTATCAACGAAACAGTACGAAAGCTTACATAGTTTCGCTGAAATTGGCCGCCTTCTCTTGAGCTTCGCGCAGCAGTCGGGCACTAGTGTTTGATGTTTGATTTGGCATAAATATAGTAGATCCATTAGAGGAAAATATATAAAATAATGAGTGAATAAATTAATAAATATGTATATAAATAAATAAATAAATAAATAAATGAAGAAATAAATAAATAAATGAAGAAATAAATAAATAAATTAATTAATTAATCTTTAAAACATCAATAAATCAATAATTGAATGAATAAATGAATATATCAACTAATAGATAAGGAAGTAAACAAATCACTTCAGAGAGGTGGATCACGAATACGATAACACAGCCATAACAATCCTACCGTGGCACCTGATCAAGGGAAATAATAATATTAATTATAATTAAGGGTAAACACAAACATATATTTCTTCTTCATTTTTCCGCTGCATCACTTTTTCCAATTGTTGTAAGTGTCCAATTATTGTAACTACTATGGCAACAGCCAATCAACATCAAAAGCATTTTGAAATTGAAAAAAAAAGCAATTGAAAAGTTGTATGAAAAGATAAATTACGAGGAAAATACGTAAAAGATAATGATCCAAATAATGAAACGCGTTTTCACATTAGTGATCATTGATATAAGCGTCTAAATCTATTGATTGATGAATATACAATGTTAGATCAAGTGAGATTCATAATCTCATGTAACGCTTTTTACATTATCAACGTATTAAGTAACTATTTATTTAACAAATATCCCTTCCAGCATATCCTAGCTGACAGTCTTTTAGTTTTCGACCCTCCCCTTTTTATAGTCAGTTTTGACATATATAGATCCTGTCAGAACCAAAGAAGTTTCTTTAAAATTTCTTTATACATAATGAACATATACAACTGGTATAATATTAAAACAATAACATGGAATTATAGTATAACAAAACAGTATCGTCATTGTTTATTCATTGCTTTTTTTAAATGAAGAAACGCAGATAAATATGGTAGTACATGTATAGGCAGATAGGTCCCTAGTAACCTAATTGATGTAAAGGGGTCTATTAACTGTGTTGACATGTGCAAAAAGTGATAAATGGTTGAAAAATAATACTCTTACAAATGAAAGGTAACATATTTAGTATTCCATTCCATCAACAAGTTCACAAAGATATGTTTCCAGAAAAAATATATAATTGGAAAAGGCATCACCATTCTAAAGCATGCGTTAAAGGGTCTGTATGTACGAGACTAAGTGTGGACAGAGCAAACGAATCGCCCGGGGTTCTATTCTCTCCGAACGTACGCGTGAATAGCATTGGCGCACTCGCAAGTGTTTGGCCTGTATGGAACCAGGAAATAGTAGTGGTTCCGTAAGTGGGGGAAATTAATTGCTTTGTTTATGAATTAAACAACCCTTTGCAAAATGTTGGGTATATATTTGATATTACGAAACGGTACCAAAGCATATGTTATTATTTGCCTGGTGACCCCCTTTAATAGCCCGGTCACATATCAACGGATTACGCAAACGGATGTCAAACGGAGAGCTAAATTTTCCATCCGTTCTATACGTTTCTTGTCCGTTCCTTGTCCGGTGATGTACGTTATTCTATGTTTTGTACATGAAGCAATGCAGACGACTTTCATCACCGGACAATTTAATTTCGCAAATTGTCTATTTGTTGGTCATACGTTTCCGATATCCGTTGATATCTGACCGGGCCATAAGGAGCAATGCATGATCAATCATATCAAAAGCGTTACGCAAATCTACAAAAACTTTTGGCCATTGTTATTAACCATTCAGCGGTAACTTTAACCAAAGCAGTTACTGTAGAATGATTGATATCATTTAGTATACTCCAATGCTTTCTCCTATACATGTAAACATAATTCCCCTCCTATCCCTATATTATAAACAGTGCCAGACATAGCGGTTCCCACACGTCGCGAAAGTTTTACGCTACATTATAGGCCTTCATTACTTTGTCGAATCTTAATTTAACTCTCTTCAAATATTGGAATTAGGATGCTTTCCCGCATGAACTGCAACTTGGGAAAGGTAAGTAGAAATTGTGCCCGATCTTGTGATATCGTAAAAATCAACACAACTGATTTAAAGGGCATCAAGTGTGGGGATGCTACATAGCGGGTCGCCATTTTGAACTGGGCTAGTTTGCGCGCACCGCATGACACTGAGCTAACGTGCATTACGCACCGTGCGCAACGCGTATGCAAGATGGCGCCGCGCATCTCATTTGACGAATCTGAACTACCTTTAAACTCTGGCAGTTCTCACATACCTCGTTGTATTCGTATTACTTAGAGAAGTATTGAACATATTTCGATGTTCCGAATTTCTCTTCCGTTTTAAAGGGACAGTACAGTACTTTTCTAGTCAAAATGAAATTCTGTAACTTTCGCTACATTTAGTAGACGTGTGGCCTAGGGCTATTGAAACGGAGATAGGCGCCGCCTTATGTGCCAACACTGGTACGGGAAAGACTTTAAAGTGTTTATTCAAAGAAAAAGCAACATAAGCCAAGTTTCATCTTTCCAAAAAGTTCAAATCATACAGAAAATGAAAATATCACTTTCCAAGTACTCGCACATCCGAAAATTAAAACAAAAATGAAAATACTAAACGCTGCTTCAAAACCACAATCCTGCTACGAGCGGGGTCCGATAGCTGGGTGTGTTGTACTGACGTAGAGCGAGGGGTTATCCAATCAGAAGCCTAACTAACAGTACTTTTCTAGTCAAAATGAATTTTAGTAACTAAAACTGGTAAATTATCATCAAAAACTTATAGTCACAATTCAATAGTGCCTAAATGGTAGGAAAAGCCATAAAAACGGCTGATAGGGCCGTTTTCATTCAAAAGCATCTGTTAAACGTCTGAACAGTTTCCAGTTGACGGATGGGGATGAATGTAACACACAAAACAAGAATCAGATCGAACAGCCCTGTAATTTGGATTCTAAGGATAAAAAACGAATGCGCCCCTCCATCAAACTATATATCGGTCAGTAAAAGAGTTTAACTGATTTAGCATAATATTACAACAATATTGTACTTATCGGAAATAATATCGCTAGTGATATTCGTTTGTCTCGCAATGTATGGTCAACATTGAATCTGAAAGATCGCGACGTTTCGTATGCTACTGCAATACTTTGTCAATGTAAATGTAATTGATATTATGCAAGTAAATATAAAATAGATACATAATTTGACTTACGCTTGAGGAGGGATATTCCTCAGTGTAAAATAAATTAAAATACATTGGTAATTGTATTGTGTAGTTGCGATGTGAATTGTCTTGTGCAATCGTAATGTGTACATTTGTATTAAATATTTTAGTAAGAGTCCATGTGTATATGTGCAACAGTAAAGTACGTCAATTGTAAAGTGTAAACTTTAATGTAATTTGTTATGGAGCTCAGTAAAGCGGTGGTCACAACCCGCCGTACTTGCAAGTGCGTGCCCCGTGCGTGCTGTCTACTTGCAAAAACGTGGGTATCCGTACGTGGTGAGTACCGACTCAGTACCGACTCAGTACGGATTTGGGAGCACGCAGACACGACGTAGCACTTTTAGTGCACGAGGAACTTTCGCTGCGTTCGCTGCGTTTTCGCTGCGTTCTACAGCCAATGAGCGCACGTGCGTGCTGCGCACGTGATAAGTGCGTGGTCCGTGCTTACTCGGCACTTCCCCAGTTCAACTGTCCAATGAGCACGCAGAACTCACGTGGACCGTACCGACTAAGCACGTGCTCCGCACTTACAACGCACGTTGTGCGCACTGATTTCTGCAGTATAATATGAGCAGAAAAGGTTGTTCGCACTTGCACGCACTTAGTGAGTAAGGACACCGTACGTGAGCAGCACGTGTAAGTACGGCCTCCGTACGATAACGTGGCAACCGCACGGAGACCGTACGTTGTAAGCACGTTGTAAGCACGTACAACGCACTTACCACGTGCGCAACGTACGATGCACGCAACCGCTCACGGCCAGGCGTGGTGTGCGGGCCACGTACTTAAACCGTGCGTGTGACGTGCGTTGCCGGTACTCCCTCCCTGCCTTTGCCACTCCCTCACTACGTTTTCAGAAAAACGTGGCGGCCGTGGCCTCCCCAAAAACCGTACGGACTAAAAACACGCACGGTGGGTTGTGACCAGGGCTTTAAGCTCAGATAATGTGCATTGGTGTATTTGTAAAATCTGTTTGTTCTATGTAACTGTAATGTGTATTTGTAATGTGTGCTCAAAGCGAGCAGACTCAACGTACACCTCCAACATACACTTGTAATGTCAATTTATAATGTGCAGTTGTAAAGTGTAATGTCCTGTCGTGGTGTGTTTTTGTAACCTGTAATTGTAGCGTGCAGTTGTAATGTGTAAATTTGTATGAAATATTTTAGTAACGTTATATCCATACAAGATGTTTATGTCGGAAATGTAGCCCCCTGAAGACGGACCGATGAATGAGGCGGTAGTCCCGATCACCGGTCCGTCTGAAGAGGGGCATACATTTTGTTGATATTCACAATGAATATGAAAAAAACAAAAAAAGTTTATATGTTTGTATCATGTGTAATAGTGTTTATAAATAGATAAATAAATGAAAAATAAAATTAATTCACATTTGAGGAGGGATTTTCCTCAGTATGAAATGAATGATTATACGTTGGTATTTGTAATGTGCAATTGTAATTTGTATATTTGTGTATAACATGTCAGTATGTGTTCACGTGTAGATGTACAATAGTGAATCATGTAAATTGGACTGTGTAATTGTAATATAATTAGTAAATCGCAGTGGGCAACTGTAATTTAAGTACGTTTTATGTATGTTTGTGTTTATTGTATAACACGTGTAGCAGTGAACCTCTCAATTTATATTGAGGAACGAATTGTTATAATGCACACTGCATTTTTTTTTTTTTTTTTTTTGTTGTAACATTTATAATTAGTAATTGTTATGATTTCAAGTTTACTTATGTGTATAATATGTAACTGTAATGTGTATTTGTAATGTGTGCTCAAAGCGAGCAGACTCAACGTACACCTCCAACATACACTTGTAATGTGAATTTATAATGTGCAGTTGTAAAGTGTAATGTCCTGTCGTGGTGTGCGTTTGTAACGTGTAATTATAGTGTGCAGTTGTAATGTGTAAATCGGTATGAAATATTTTAGTAACGTTATATCCATACAAGATGTTATGTCGGAAATGTCGCCCCCTGAAGACGGACCGATGAATGAGGCGGGAGTCCCGATCACCGGTCCGTCTGAAGAGGGGCATACATTTTGTTGATATTCACAATGAATATGAAAAACAAACAAAAAAAGTTTATATATTTGTATAATGTGTAATAGTGTTTATACATAATGTGTATGACTAAATACAATAAATCAGTTACACTTGAGGGGATTCCCTGAGTATATCATGATTTAGTATATGTTAATATGTGTAAATGTATAGTTGTGCAAAACGTACAACACTGAATCTGGAAATTATTCTGAGAGTTATTATGAGCTCATGTGACCATGTGTTAAATTATAATATGTAATGTATATTGTGTAATAACGTACTAGCCACATTATATCTAGAACTATAATGTGCTAATATGAGAATGAATAAAATAGTAATAAATATAATATGCTTATAAAAGCACTACCCTTTATTTATAGAAGTATAATAGTTTATAATATACCAATAATAATTAGCAAGGAGACAGGGAGTGCGCCCTCGTATAGCATCCTCGGACGCATCCACGTTTCCTCCAGTAATTACTGGGGTTTTTTCGTGGCCTCCGCGAACTAGTGTACCGGCACTAGTCAGGTGCTGAACGCCTTGCCCCAGCCCCTCGTAATTGAAGTAATTAGATAAATATTAGATTGTATTTATAGACACATATATGCGTATATGTGTATATATGTATGTGCATGGATGCACATTAAATAAAATAAACAAAGAATGGCGTAAATAATCATGTATGATTGAGACGCCAATTAAACATAAGATACACACACACACACTTGACAAAGTATTGCAGTAGCATACGAAACGTCGCGATCTTTCAGATTCAATGTTGACCATACATTGCGAGACAAACGAATATCACTAGCGATATTATTTCCGATACTATATCCGCAATGAGTAATATATTTACCAATATTGTACTTATTCTTATAAAGGTATTGTGAAGCCGACATTTGTAAAGGTATGTCACGGAACAAATCTCAAAAATGAAGAATATATAATTACATGTAGTCAGTTTAAGCGAGGTTTGGTTATTTTGTTTAATATTCGGTCATGCTATTATTATGTGTGTGCGGGTCACGTAGCTAGCGTGGGTCACGTAGGGGTCACGCAAAATTTCCTGCAAAATGGAAAATAGCCAAAATTATACCATTATACAAAAAAGGGGAGAAGCTTATTCCCAACAATTATAGACCCATATCATTTTTAATATGTGCTTCGAAAATTCTTGAAAGAATCGTTCAGAATCAATTATTGAATCACTTAAATTTATATGAACTTCTTTCTCCACATCAATCAGGTTTTAGGAAAAAAACACTCTACAGTCAGCGCTCTTGTTAAAGTAACAGATGACTGGCTTAAAGCCATGGATGAAAGCCTTTATACTGGTGTTTTGTATGTAGATCTTCAAAAAGCATTTGATATGGTAGATCATGAATGTCTATTGAAAAAGTTGTCTTTGTTTGATTTTACTGACAATACGCTACAGTGGTTTAGAAGCTACTTGTCTGAAAGGAAGATACTGACCTCGATTAATGACACTTTATCAGATGATTTACCATTGACACGAGGAGTACCGCAGGGTTCACTTCTAGGGCCCTTATTTTTTGTTATATTTATAAATGATTTGTCATGTATATTTGATAAATGTAGCACCCATGTGTACGCTGATGATACAGCAATTTATTTTTCTCATAAAGATCCTAAAGTAGTACAATCAATTTTAACTCGGGAATTACTTGTTTTGGATAAATGGATGAACGCAACAAATTGAAAATGAATTACGATAAAACTGTCTGTATGCTAATTGCATCACGATATATGTTAAATAAATGTGATGAATTAAATTTGCAAATAGGTAGATATCTAATTGTGCAAGTACATTATTGATAATGAGTTGAAATGGGATGAACAAATTACTTGTTTATGCAAAAAAACTGGGCAAATGGTTTCTTTTTTAAGTCGCTTAAAGGGGTAGTTTAGTTTTGGTAGAGAGGGCGCTGCAGATCACAATTTTTTTGTGAGGTAATGAAAAACTGAGTGTCGAATTTGAGAGAACATGCAATTTTAATGGCAGAATAAACTTTATTTGGTCAAAATCGACCCAGAAACGGCTGAAATATCAATAAATATATCTGATCTTATAATTATTTGGGGCCCAAATAATTAGATGATTTTTAGAAAAAAATAAAAAAAATGCTTGCACTTTTTCAAAAAATTTCAAAAGCGTTTTTTAAATAGTTGTTGATGATCTCGCTATTCAATCATTATATCAATAAAACATCACATGCATAATTTTGTATGAAAAATGGTTGAAACCAATGCCTTTTTAAAAAGCGCCCTCTTGTGTTTCAATGGCTCTTTTTGAATTATAACAGGCTTTTTACTTAGTCGTTTGTAATTTTGTATACCTTTCGAGCATGGTGGAGTTATAACTGTTAGTTTATAATGTTACTGTGCAGGTTTTGGCTACTTAAGTTCAGCCTTATCAAAACTAAACTACCCCTTTAAGACATTTCTTAGACAAATCTAGTTTGGTATTAATATTATAAAAGTATAATTTTACCCCATTTTGATTATGCTGACATTGTTTGGATGTCAGCCTCTCAAACATTGCGCAATCAAGTGCAAAAAATTCAAAATAGGGCTGGAAGAATTATTTTGAAAATAAATCCATTTTTACACGTCTCGACTGAAGAGGTTCACAATAGATTAAATTGGGAAACATTAGAAAATCGCCGAAGAAATCATATGCATGTAATGATGTATACAATTGTACATGGTTTTACTCCAAAGTATATGGGTATAAATTTAGAATGGAAAAGGAGTGAGTACTATTTACGTGCAGGTGATAATTTAGCTCTTCCGAAACCCCGAACTAACTATTGTAAAAGAACATTCTTTTATAGAGGATCTAGTCTCTTTAATGAATTAAACCCCATTGTTAGTAATGCAGCAACTTTAAGATAGATATGCTTACTCTTTTTTTAAAAGTTAATATTAATTTATACGCTTTGGTTTAATGTGTTAAATTATCGTTAGTTACAGGGATATTTTTGTAGTTTATACTATGATTTATTTTATTTTATTTATTTTTTTTTTAATTCTGGTATACGGTATATTTCTACCCCTTGTCTCTTATCTGGTCCCCATGGAAGAACAGCAGTAGGGTCTAATGCCCCACAGCTGAATATGGGTTATCCAGCCGTTCTTCTCATCACTTGTATATTGTTTATTCATGTATGATTTGTACAATTCTTTTATTTGTATATATTAATCTTCATGTATTGTTATGATGTTGACTTTTTATACGGAAATAAAAACAAACAAACAAACAAACGCATAACGTTGTGGTACTTCGTGGAATCCATGTACGAACTTCCTCACTGGGTGAATACACGTAAATGCACAATTAACCGTTGGTTGTCGTTTTATTAGTTTTAGGTCTATAACTTCACGAAAAGGATATTTCAAGCCCTAATCTTTTCAGGCATGCTATTAGATGACATTTTCTTTCATTTAAGACAATAACCTCGCAACTTTTAAAATTTGGCTTGCAAAAGAGGGAATGTCCCTTTGAAGGACAATGAAACTATGGTTTCGGCTACTATTATCATTTAGAGGATGAACAGACATTTAATTTGATACATGACTTGGCAATTTTGGCCTACTGGATCCCATACAATCCTTCTGTGAACATACCCAAATTTTACTAATTTTTACGGCGGCAAAAGATGATGGGAGCGGCCATGTTTGTTCAAATACCCGACAGACGTCTGTGTGGACTGTACGAACAAAAATATCTTATATATACATATTTGTAGACTTACCAATTGGATGTATTATTGTATATTTCAGCTGTTTATCAACCGATTTTGATCAAACAAAGTTTATCATGTATTTACAATTGTGTGCTGTTCCATTACCTCACGATCAAAAATAATTTCTTGAAGCGCCATCTAAACCAAAACGGTCCTTTCTCTTTTACCATAGTCTGTTCCGATTTTCGTTTGTCTTCAGATGAGAGCGATGGGGTTAACTGTAAATCGGCGCGTTAACACAAACGTACAGGTAATATCCGATGTAAGTACTTGTATAATTTCTATCCGTTGTCCATATAAGCAATACGATGTCATTGAAACGCAGCCATGTTTCTTATATATCTATAGCAGAACACCATTTTGTTTATCTAACCACAGTAGTTAAAGTTAAGTTAAAGTCCTTGAGTTAGTCCATGAGTGACGTATCACGTTGTAACGACATGTGACACAATGACCAATAATTCAATGTGCTCAAATTTGGTATCATACGTTGCGCACGACTCAGAAGAAGACCTACATGAAGAAGAAAAAAAACAAGCTGCTATCAGCTGCATCCATTGTGGTGTGTCTGGGTCTTCATTACTCCAGATACTGAAACACACCATTTAGGGGTGATTTTCTTAAAACCCATCATGTGGAATTCTGGTACCTGGTTCGCAAGGTTGTCCACTTATGTTGTTATCCTAGAACATGTAGCAGGTCCTAGAAGTCATTTATGCTGGCCAACCTTTTACAACATTCCATGTCTGAAATCTTAATGCATTCTTATTGTTCGACAAGCAGTTTTAGACGTATATACATGCATGTTGTGAACAATAAATATTCACTTCAATATTATTTAGAACTTTAAGCTTCACAAACTTGATGAAGGACCGCCCACGAGCAGCATCCTAACCCGAGAGGAGGCGCTGGACTACTACAGGAACATGAGGACCATCCGCACTATGGAGATCGCCGCCGACATGCTTCACAGATCGAAGGCTACCAACGGAGTCAGCCACTTCTACACGGGGCAGGTATTTACTGGATGTTAAAGGGAGTTGGTAACATTGTCCAAATCCTCAAAACCCAATTGAAATTACAGTCGAATTCCCTCAAACCTTGTTGCATTCGCATTAAAGGGGTAGTACAGTTTTGGTAAGGCTGAACTTTAGTAACCAAAACATGCACAGTAACATAACAAACTGATATTTATAACCCCACCATGCTTGAAAGGTATACAAAATTACAAACGACTAAGTAAAAAGCCCGTTATCATTCAAAAAGAGCCATTACAACACAAGAGGGCGCTTTCTAAAAAGGCATTGGTTTCAACCATTTTTCATACAAAATTATGCATGTGATGTTTTATTCAAATAATGAATAAATAGAGAGATCATCAACAACTATTTAAAAAACGCTTTTGACATTTTTTGAAAAAGTGCAAGCATTTTCTAAATTTTTTGAAAAAATCATCCAATTATTTGGGCCCCAAATAATTATAAGATCAGATATATTTATTGATATTTCAGCCGTTTCTGTGTCGATTTTGACCAAATAAAGTTTATTCTGCCATTAAAATTGCATGTTCTCTCAAATTCGACACTCAGTTTTTCATTACCTCACAAAAAAATTGTGATGTGCAGCGCCCTCTCTACCAAAACTAAACTACCCCTTTAACAATAAAAGCACGGGACATGCTTCGGTTTTTCAAATTTCCCTTTCGTTAAAAAGATATTTACGATTGAAGTGTTCCGATGTTAAATTATCCACTGGACCACGAAAACCGTGTACAAAGTGAGTGCAGTGAGTTAGTGAATATCACGTGGCATTTTCGCTTGTTCCATTTAACTTGAAATTTTCACACAACACCCAGTGGACATATCAGATAATAACAATAATTGTATCATCCACTCATCACTTTTTGCACATGTCAACATAGTTACTAGATCCTTTTAAAGGGATCTAGTAACATTCTCCAAAATCCACATAACTTAAACAGAAATCTAGTGGTTCTCTCATCACGTGTTGCATCTGTATAACCAATGGGGGCGTGCAACAGGTTTCGTTTTTTCTTCAAATATCCCTTTCGTTAAAAAAGATATTGACGAATGAAGTGTTCAGATTTTTAACTAACCACTGTGTAACCACTCATAACTGTGTAGAAAAGTCAGTGCAATGAGTTAGGGGACACACTTGGCATTTTTGCCTTTTACTCGGCCATATAATATCCATTTAACGTCACATCTCCACATATTACCTAGAGGGCATGTCAAACCACAAAACTACACATTTTATCACTTTCTGCACATGCCAAAAAAAGTTACTAGATCACTTAAAATAAAACTCTTGTCACTTTTGATGGTGATTTGTAACGATAACGTACAAATCGTTACTTACATTCTGGTTGACCAAAACATTACATAACTGTACTATCCCATGAATCATGTTAATATCCATATTTTGCCTCTCATCTTCAGTGCTGTTGTTTGCTGTTGCCCAGCTAGCCACCTGACGTCGGGCCGATGTCGGAAGTTGGTTGCCGGATGTCGGCATATCGCCGTTGGCTCGAGGTTAAAATGTCCGCCAGCCCAACATCGTCACGACGTCATTTTTGTGATATATTGGCATAACGTCATTTTCCGACAATGGCCCAACATCATGTCATGAGATGATGTTGGGCCATTGTCGGAAAATGACGTTATGCCAATATATCACAAAAATGACGTCGTGACGATGTTGGGCTGGCGGACATTTTAACCTCGAGCCAACGGCGATATGCTGACATCCGGCAACCAACTTCCGACATCGGCCCGACGTCAGGTGGCTAGCTGGGTGTTTGCCTCCTTTCTTGTTTTACTTTAATTGCAACTATACTTTATTTTCATTGTGATATGATTTTGGAACTTGATAAATAAAGTATTGCGGTCATATACTATACCGTACCAGACATATCATATATAGTTCATAGTGACATGTTTAACTTCGAATAAAGTTGTACACAAACAAATATTCCGAATTGATGGGCAACAGGGTAAAAAGCTTTTTATTTCATTTGCATTTTTATTTCATTGTTTAATGTTCATATAGGAAGCTTGTGCGGTGGGCATAGACGCTGCGTTGACACCCGATGATGCCACGATCACGGGGTACAGAACACACGGCTGGGCGTACGTGCGGGGCGTATCTCTCCGGGCAATTCTCGCTGAACTCACAGGTGAAAATAATACGATATTATGATAATGATGATAGTGACGACGACGACGACGATGATGATGATGATGATGATGATTTTCATAAGGGAATAGCGATGATGATCATCATGATGATGACCATTATGATGAGGATTACGATTATGATGATGGTGATGAAGAAAATTAACATGGGTAATAATGCGATTATGATAAATAATCATAAGGCAGAAATAGAAAGAGAAGAACAAGATGATTACGATGATGACAACGATGATGATGACAGGGTTGCCAAGTCTCACGCATTGAGCGTGTGACACACGCATTTCACCCCTCTCTCACGCTCTCACGCTGATCTCTTAATATCACACGCCTTGAAGCATATTGAAAAAAAAAACACAACAAACATATAAATACGTATATTAACGTTCAGGCGTTTCGTATGTCGTGCAAATAAGTACTTCCTACACTACAGCAAAGTTTGTCATCTCATCCTGCAACAAGAAACATTTATGATCAAGTCATGTTACCTGTGTGTTGGTAAGCAGAACGACTTAGGGTGTTTAATGACCGTATATGAAATGTTATTTTACCTCATTAGGTATGCATCAGATTGCACGATATCAAGTTCAAAATTGCAAAAGCTCCCTACCGTGGGAGGGGGGACAACCCCCTCCCACACCCTCCCCCGGGCCTCCCCCCGCTCGGTCGCTTCGCTCCCTCGTTCGGGCGCTTCGCGCCCTCGCTAGCGACCCCCGCATGCTCGGTCGCTCCGCTCCCTCGCAATGTCTCACTCTCACACTCTCACCTCTGCTTTAAAGTTGGCAACCCTGTGATGATGATGATGATGATGATGATGATGATGATGATGATGATGATGATGCTGCTGCTGCTGATGATGATACTTTAGCTGATTATGATGATGAAGATGATGATGATAATGATGACAGTGATGATAATGATGACGATGACGATGATGCCGATGACGATGATGATGATGATAGTGGGGATGATAATGATAATGACGATGATGATGATTAAGAAGATGATGATGATTATGAAGAAAGAAATTATTTACAATTTAATATTGATTAATTTCACGTTTTTATTTAATATAATTGAAATAAGAGCAGTAGGAAACATCATAACGAACAACCAATCAGAAAGCGACTTTATAACGATCTTCTTTCTATACAGGGTGGCCCAAACAAAACGGAACGGGGCACTTCCCAAAATAAAGTAATAAATATATTATGTCCATCGGATAGAGTGTCTTATCAAATGAACAACGATACCAAGAACAGTCAATTTGGTCGTGTAGTTTTTGTTTTAGGGCGCTGTGAGTGACACCATGTCAGGTTCTCTTTTTTGTCAATTTGTATTGAGCCAGCGCTTGATGAATCGCACGAACCGCCGTTCATATCGTTGAGCATCGCGCACCATTGTTAATGTGCACTCAGCCGTGTGCCGAGAGAATGGGCATGGTCGCTGAATGGTATTACGGGCAAGGAGTGCGGTTAAACTGGCATTGACTAGGTCGAAATCGACATAAATCGGCACCTGACATGGTCTCACTCACTGCGTCCTTTAACAAAAACGACCTGACCAAAATTACTGTTCTTGGTATCGTTTTTCATTGGAAAGGACACTCTATCCGATGAACATAAATATTGTGGTATTATATTTTGGGAAGTGCCCCGTTCCGTTTTTTTTGGGGCCACCCTGTATATCTATCATGTTTAGGGAGAAGCACAGGAAGCTCTAAGGGGAAATGTGGATCCATGCACATACACAGAAAGCCATTCTACGGAGGGCGTGGCATTGTTGGATCCCAGGTCAGTTAATTTAAAGGGATCAAGTAACTTTATTGACAAGTGCAAACAAGTGATGAGTGATTAATACAATGTGTATTGGTGTATTATGATATGTCAACAAGTAATGTGTGAAAATGTCACGTTAATTGGATGTTTTTGACCGAGAAATGAGCACTTACTTGTACACGGCTTGAAATTATCCCGTAACATTTTTCCACATCTGAGCACTTCAATTGGAAATGTGAAAAAAAAAACGACACCTGTTTTTATTGTTAATATGAATATGAAGACGTATGAGAGAACCACAAGAGTTCCAAGTAAGTTTTGGGGATGTGGACAATGTTACTAAATCCCTTTCAGGGTATACTTGAGTAAGAAGCAACATTTTTTTTTTTTTTTTACTGTTAATCGCAATGCAAACACTTTACCTCCGAAATTTATAGTGTTACCTTTAAAGTTTACCTCAGTGTTTTTTTGTCTGATTGAGTTTGGTAGGCATTTATGTTGAGTTCGATTAATTAATGAGAAAGTGTATTGAAGGGGTAGTTCAGTTTTGGTATAGAGAGCGCTGCATGAAATAATTCTTTTGTGAGAAAATAAAATTTGAATGACACACTATAAGCTTTATTTAATCAAACTCGGTTCAGAATCCGGCTGAAATATCAATAAATATTTCTGATTGGAATAAATCTGGGGCCCAGATTTATTCGATGATTTTCTTTTTTAATTAAAAAAAATTTCAAAAGAGGTTTTTGAATAGTTGTTGGTGAACTCTCTATTTCATCATTATTTCAACATTATTTCACATGCATAATTTTGTATGAAAATGGTTGAAATTAGTGTTTTTTAAAGAGCGCTCTTTTGTGTTTTAATGGCTCTTTACAAAAAAAATGATAACAGGCTTTTTACAATAGTCGTTTGTAATTTAATGGATAATCACCTTGGCCCCGTTTTTAATATAAAACTTGTCCAATTGTTGTAAGTGTCCAATTATTGTGACTACCATAGCAACATCTAAAATGCTGTTTGCTGATTGGCTGTTGACAATAGTTGGAAACTTACAACAACTGGGAAAGTTTCATGAAACAAGCCCCTGTTGTTATATAGGTACCTTTGGGTGCTGGCATAGCTTTTGCGCAGAAGTACAACGGTAGTGGCAACGTATGTGTGACGGTCTACGGTGACGGCGCCGCGAACCAGGGTCAGGTGTTCGAGACCTTCAACATGGCCAAATTGTGGGATCTACCCTGCATCTTTGTATGCGAAAATAATAAGTACGGGAAAGGCACTGCCGATACGAGGGCTGCTGCTTCCACTGAGTACTACACTAGGGGAGATTACATCCCTGGTATATGGGTGAGGAGTTCACATGACCTTTTAACAATATCAATATTTTGAAGCCATACTTAGAATAATTGGTTCATTATCATCATCATCATCATCATCATCATCATCATCATCGTCGTCGTTATCGTCATCATCATCATCATCATCATCATCATCATCATCATCATCATCATCTCATCTCATCACCATCATCAACATCATCATCATCATCATCATCATCATCATCATCATCATCATCACCATTATCACAACCACAACCACATCCACCCCCTCACAACTTCTTCCACCACCACCACCACCACCATCACAATTACAACCGCCACTGCCACTGCCACCACAACAACAGCAACATCACCAACAACAACTTTAACACCACACTAATTACATTTGTCTATCACCGTTTCATTGTATAACCACGATAACTGTAGACTAGGTAACAATACTTTTATCAATAGTATATTGCCTAAAATATAAGCCTTATAAGTCTTAATAGTTGAATTTCTAAAACGAAACATCTATTGCCGATGTGTCAACCATTCTCTCCCACATAAACACCAGTAATGTTGTGATTTTTTCTTGAGATGGGCAAGCTACTTTTCCTTTTAAGCTTTTCTCCCATTTTGTTGAAACATCCAGGTCGATGGTATGGATGTCATTGCAGTGCGAGAGGCGGCACGTTTCGCCAGGAAGTACTGTACGTCGGGCAAGGTAGCTATATTTGTTTTATTGTTATACGTGATTTGATAATTATGTCATTGGAAAGTAAATCTATTTTGTATTATTTTGTAAAGTGCATATGGACCAAGATCATTTCAAATTAGCCGCTATAGAAATCGCACATAATATTATTATTATAAAATTAGAAATGTTTTTTTATCATTAAAGGGAGTATCACGATCGTGTGCTATTCTTTCGAATAGGAGCTCAGGCGCGTAATACATGTTAGAGGAGTAATATAAGCTGCGCTAAATACATTTTGTATATTCAATTTAATTGTTCGTATTCAATTTAATAAAACTTCATCTAGATTTACTTATCCCCCTACCTTTCAATTTATGCAGGGGCCGATAATATTGGAGCTGGATACGTATCGATTCGCCACGCACTGTACGTACGAGGTGCGGTGCACGTATCGGTCCTTAGAGGAAGCCCGGGACATACGAGCGACCAGGGAACCCATCTCCCTGTTGAAGAAAACCATTTTCGCAAATCAACTGGCGACAGAGGAGGAGTTAAAGGTACACACCCTAATAATATACGGTATGTGGATTGAATTTTGATTTCCACATTCGCTGGTGTGTTTTACGCGCCGATTGGCACAGATGTTGCATTGCGTTACGTGTGAGTTCGTTGTAAGTTTTGGTTAGTCCCTTTCAAAGACTCTGTTTGAGAATCTGACATTCCTCGAGTCGCATGTTCATGAAGCTGTATTTTCTTCCAAAATAATACTTGTATATTTTTGTACACAGTATTAGCCTTTTTCTGTCTCCCATAAAGACACACTACATTAAAGATTATCATGAGTGGGGATATCGCTACTCTGCAGGTTGCCATTTTGAACTAGGCTAGTTTGTGCACACTGCATGACACTGAGCCAGTGTTTGTTACACACCGTGCGCAAGGCGTTCGAAAGATGGCACCACGCATCAGGGTGTGTTGCATAAAGAGTTGCGATCAATCGCAAAGTGCGAAAATACGCGCAGTTGAACCAATCAGATTTGCGCAAATAAGCGCATTTTCTGACTTGCGATGAATCACAACACTTTATGAAACATGACGTACGGATCCGAGCTACTTTTAAAATTTCATTATACTTTCCGTCACCCTCTGCAGGTTGTCGACAAATCAGTTAAGTGGGAGGTAGATGAAGCGTATAACCAGGCTATAACGGATCCAATACTCCCCGTCGAAGAAGCCTTCCATCAGGTGTACGCCAACACTCCCGGCCACAGAGTGAGGGGAACCGACGCGTTCTCCTACCATGATTAACCTGTTCGCTACTAGATGATACCATGCAGTCCCCAAAGAGTTCGTACAATAACCACCAGGTTCCACCAGATCTTCCACCAGGTCTACGTCAACACTACCGGACGCCGGGGGAGGGGAACCGACGCGTTCTCCCACCATGATTAACCTGCTCCCTACTCGATGTTGAAATCCCCATTGAGTTCATACATTAACCACCAGGTTCCCGTAATAGGCAAAGGGTTAACATGACAGCGTCGTCAGAAGTTCGGGAATGTCTTCAGAACCAGGGCCCGGCCATTTCATAAATTGTTTGCAATTATTGTTGTAAGCGTCCAATTATTGTAACGAGTACAGGTCAACAGCCAATCAGCATGGAGCATTGAAGCTGTTGTCATTGCATAGTTACAATAATAAACAAATGGACACTTTCAACAATAATTGCAAAAGTTTTATGAAACGGGGCCCAGGCGGAATCGTGCGTGAGTGTGACACTCGCGCAACCCTCTAACACTTTGGGATTATGTACGATACGGAGCGAGCGGCGTACGTATAACATGGCGCCTCTTTACTAAAAAGTAGTGTATAAAAGTACCTTCTCCATGCTAGCCTCTTGACAAGGCCTGTCTCGTCTTAGCTGAGTTGAATGCACAGTTTCGTATGCATTATGCAGGAACGACTGGACAGCGCGACTACCCTGTACAATCATTTGCCGAGAGGGGATCGCGTCTGACTTCACCACTCGCCAGATAGTCTCCATCACGCGTTCAGTCGTTCCTGATCCTGCATGCAGCACAGCCATTGCTTGCTTGATACACGAAGTCTTGCTAAAAGGCTATCTCCATGCTTACGCTCGTCATCATTTTATTAAAGGAAAAGAACAGTTTTTGCCTAACCTTATTTTAGTGGCTAAAACGTGTGTGTCATTGAAAACTATAAATAGGTATGAATGTATGAACGGTAGATATAAATCATAATGTCCCATTAAGGCGCCTGTTTTTAAATAATTTATTTATTAAAAAAAGCAGCCAATAACAAAACAGGACACCATGCAGACGATTGGAAAATGTAATTCCTTTTCTTAATTGTACATGCGACTCTATGAACATTCAATAGACAGTGTATTATGAATTAAAATCGATGATAATAATAATAATACAAATATCATAAATAGTAATAATCATGATTTAGATAATGATAAGAACAGGTAAACAATTAATTACTTATGCCGTTAAACTTAATGTATATTACATTACTATGAACATCTATGAAATCTTAATATCTTTAAAAAAAATTTGTTTTCATAATGTAACCCAGAAATGTTCTATATAAAATAATTACTGGATTAATCTTTGTTTAATAGATTGCTAGCTGCAACGGACATTTCTGTATAAACCATCACTAACTTGATCCACAAATATTATTAAACATGGAAAGCGCCAGCTATCATCATTTGGTCGTATCGTTCGTGGTTCAGCTTTTATTTGCGGCATGGATTAGGGCATGGCTAGCCTCAATCAGCAAGGCTTCGTGTCTGAATGGCTGCGCTGCAGGAACGTCTGGACGCGTACTCTGTTCTGACAAGAGGCCTTGTCAAAAGGCTAGGGCATGGCGCGTGTTAAATCTATGGGAGAAACGCTTCAAACGGGTCTGATTATTTCATGAAAGGAAGTTATATGACTAGGTTTACGTTTTATGGTTAGGGGAATTGTTATTAATGGTCATGGGGTTCCTGTTCCCGCATAAATATCTCATATTTAGTTATTTAGACATATATGTATTGATTCAGTAGTTTTTTATTCGCTTGTTGATTAAATAATGTTTTTATTAAATGAATTATTAATATATTCAGTTATCAATTATTTCATTCATTCATTAATTAAATTGTTCATGTAATGTATTTTCAGTTTGTGACTTCATTTAGTCATTCAGTTAGCAATGTGTTGTTAAAGTTTTTCTTCCTTTATTCATTCATCTATACCTATCTAATAACATCACATAAATGTATACTTTTAAAGGATTATCGTATTTCTATTTATCCACATATCCATTACTGCCCCCCCCCCCCCCCCCTTATATCCATCATCGGCCTCCTGTCGAATTCGAATGATTTATGAGTTGCCCTGCAGACAAAATATTATTTTGACATTATATTTCTCTATGAACGGGAGGTCGTGAATCATAGTTAAGGGCAATTAAGGACCGGACACCCTAAAGTGGATACTAATTTGTGAAGACGCCCAAAATAAATCATTTCATTTTGGGTAAAAACATGCACTCCGCACACGGTGTAAAATTTCCGCAGCGCGAAGCGTTAAAACTTGTAAAAAGTTGTCAGTCACTGTGCTAAAGACTAATATATATGTTGTACATTTGTATTATCAATTATATAAATAAAATACACAGATGTTCGAGACCATTTGGTTTTGTGGACTGACAGAATTACAGTTATTTACTAGGTCTGTTAAGCTTAAAGCTGCGTGCAACTTATGCTAAACATGATAGAAAGGTAGCCTTAATTATTGGTCTATAACCTAATTGAATTTGAACAATAAACACACTTCTAGTGCAACATATTGTCCAATTATATGATGAAGATTGCACTGTGTGGGTTGAAGGGATCTCATTTTGTAACTATTGATGTATGGACAAACTGACAAAGGGTTTATCAAATGCGTATTTCTGAGTTATGATATTTCCTCTGTGTGGTGTGTGTGTGAAAATTTCATGATAAAGATGGCAGAGTAATGAGCGAAAATATAAAGTGCCATTTGTATTACCTAGTTCGTACACGGTTAAAATAATCCCCTATATGTGTTTTCAAATTTAATAATGCATAATATGTAGTGACAAAGTGAAAATGTAAATAACGCTGGTTTATTACTATAGTAAGATGAAAACACCCATTGTCCGTGACAATATAACCCCACTAACTTATTGCCATGCTAACTCTATTATAGATCACACAGTTAGCAACAAGCTAGTTCCCAACTATGGTTAGTCATGTTAGCCCCGAGTACTAAGTTAACCCTAGTTTAACTACATGATCATATATTAAACTCTTAGCAACGTTATCCAAAATAGACTGGGCCCTGGTATAAACAGTTTTAACTTGGAGTGACCATATTACTGCTGTTTGTTCTAAGATATCTCGCTATGTTGGCATATTATATCGTATAAAAGATTATTTACCTATGTATATTTTGTTCAGTATTTATAATGCTTTTATTTTATCAAATGTTTCATATTGCAATGTTATATGGGCTAATACATACTCTACCCACTTACATAAATTGTTTATATTACAGAAAAAAAAACAATACGATTTTGTACAAATTCAAATTATTTATCGCATACATCACCCATTTGTTAACGATTATATACTCTTAAACTGAAATATATTAATTTATTACAAACAGCATCCCTCATGCAACGTTCATTTTGAAACATGTTATCTTTGTATTTAATGAATATGTTTACGTTGAATCGTAATATTCACGGTTATTCTACAAGAAATCACAACAAATTCCACCGCTGGACGTACACTAATGATTTATCTCAATATTCTTTACGAAACACAGGACCCGAAGTATGGAATAAAATTGATTTGAATAATTTTAATATTTCTTATAATAATGTTTTCAAAAGGCAATATAAAAGATATTTAATTACTCAATATTAAATTATGTATGTTTAAAGTTTCACTTCTAAGAGAACCTCAATTGTTGTTTCTTTGTTTTAATATATTAGTAATTGTTTAGGCATTATAATAATAATAATAATAATAGACATTTATATAGCGCAAATTG